>OZ020290.1:5987490-6086220 GCA_963971205.1 Aethes cnicana | reverse complement strand
TAGAAAACTTACTTGCCTATTCGAATCGTAACTGCCAAGTAACTTGAAAATTCTTATAAATTTTCTAACTTCGATTAGTGTATAGCGTCGTCTCTAGGTTCTAGGATATATAAAGGTTGGCAGTGCCTAAAACATGCCGTAGAGCGTAGATTCTAAATTTCTTAGATAGTAAATAAATGGTTCCCGGGACGGCGCGCCGCCCGGGGTCGCGACTGACACAGGGTCATGGCTAGCCGTAACGTAGCGTACCGCCGGCGCCCGCGCGCGGCCGCCTATCTGTAGTTAGTCTCTACAGTTATATTGAAGGAAGTCTTCATTGTAAAGGCTATTGGACTTAAGAGTTATTTATATATTTACAAATATAACATTTAACAGTAGTTAGCCCTTTCTGAAATAAAATTTACTGGGATAGCTGTTCTTAAATAGATTTTTTTTTATCTTATATTAAATACAAATCCAAGCATATTATCTTTACTAAGCTTATATTTATCTATGTCTTAAATTTGGGTTATTAGACGGACGTGCAGGTTCATCTTTAGTCATTTTACCTTTGGTCATACTCTGATTTGGTCATGTTCTGGTTTAGTTATGTTTTTGTTTGGTCATACATAACGTTTGGTACTTATGACTTTAGCCGAACATTACGAACTATAAAACATGACTAACGCCGACCATGACGTCCAACTAGCAACCTTTAAACTTTTGTCTTAAAATATTAAGTTTCCATATTTTGGTGTTTGTGGTGTTTTGGTGTTGTTGAAATAATATGTTAGGTATGCGATACCCGCTTTTGTTATCCTTAATGATATGCTAAGTTTTGCCGTAGCGTATATTTGTGAAGCGAAGAACGTAAGAAATTATTAAATGTTATTTCTGTAGTTGAAACGTGCCAATTAAAAGTTAATTTTAATACTTTACGTACTTATGTGTTAGGTATTGTACGATAATATATTATAGGCTTGAAGCCTTTGTATAGAAAATATATTTACCTTGTTTATTTTTAAAACCTATATTTGTAGCATATTAGACCTCGTCATATATTTATTATAACATAATGACTGTTATGTATGTTATTATTTAAAAGGATTTTATAGAAAGTAAATTATGAATATCACGCTAGCTCCACGTGTTTTTTTTTATGTGGTAAATACGAGCTCGATAGTTTCTACAAATTATTTTTGCTTTTAGAGGACAAGTCATTAAATTATTAAGCTTATTTGAACGTGAAAGCGTCATATAAACTTGAACCAACCAGTCCGTATATTTCTTGCGAGGCCAAGCCACTTACTGTAGTTTCGAGTTTGGAGAAATATCCCTTTATAATCCAATATTGAATAAAATATTGAAAAGGACGCTGGCGTTCTGATTGTTATTTGTAATTAATTAAATTATTATAAGTATGTAAATATGATATTTAGTTACATTACAAAAGTCTCTTTTTTTATTCTTGTATTCTTCACACAAGTTACTTTTTGCCTAATCTACAAAAATGTATTTTTGAAAGTTTTCTGTGTCGGCCCATTTTGTTTTAAAGTTAAGATATGACTTAAGTAGGTAATTTCATAGGGATATAAGTTTTTTTTACCTTGTTTGAAAGTTAGCACTTGCAAATCGATTGTATGTTAATTCCAACGTTATTCTTGTTTTAACTTTGCTTAAATACCTACTAATACGAACTACTTATTATTCGATCGAAAGATATGTACAGTTGAGGGCAAACACACGCAAATAAAAATACTAAAATAAATATACCTACAGATAATGACACGGCAATGGAGTCGCTGTACACATATTTTGAAGCTCTATTACAATATTTAGCATTGACTGTACTTACTGATTTTGGCAATTGACAAGTGGCAAGTATGTTTATAAATGTACATATTAGGTAAATATAGTAGAGTAACGTAAGATGTTCAATTGATGAAAGCTCGAAACCCGGTTCCAGTATTTTTTTTGTATTGCACAGCTAAAAGTATAAAGAAAAAACCGGCCAAGTGCGTGTCGGGCCACGCGCAAAGTATAGGGTTCCGAAGTTGACGATGCCCACAGAACCTTAGAAAGGTACACTGGTGCTAATAAGTGTTAGAAAGACTTATTAGCATCTTAGCTAGCCTGTGATATGACGTGCCCGCCCGACGCCCCTGCCGCTCGAGAAATATCATTGGTTTTTTAATTATTTCATAAGTTGATCGACTATGACTCGTAAATTGGTACAGCCTACTTAGCTGTGATAGTTTTCCTTTCAACTACGTTATATATGCCACAACCGTGATTTTTTTCAGCCATCCAAATACCACCATTTAGCTGGCAGGGGGGGGACACTCGACTCTAACAAAAGCTTAATATTTTACAAACGCATCACTTAATCGAAAAATGGTTTTAACAAACCCACAATATCTTTTAAGACCTGTTCAACGATATGCCGCACCATGGGGTACGCAAGAAAAAATATTACATCCCCACTTTACGAGTAGGGGAGGAACCCTATAAAAAATATATTTCAAAATTTTATTATACCACTTTGTCAGCGTAACTTATTTGTATATATATTCATGTCAAATTACAGCTTTCTAAAACTAAGCATTTTTGAGCAATAGTGCGGACAGACGGACGGACGGACGGACATGGCGAAACTATAAGGGTTCGTTGTGGACTTCGGAACCCTAAAAAGTGTACACAAATGTAAATTAATGGCCCAAAGACGGAAAGGTTACGTAAGTAAATTGATTAAAATAGAAGCCACTTTTGGGAGTTTAGTTTTTTTTTCTATTTCGATAACTATTTTGTATGACATGTCAAATTTTAATTGACTGAGGCTCAGATTTTTTTTTTATAATTTTATGATAACTGGTTTTAGAGCTATGAAAGAAAATATGCGTTACTTGACCATTCTCTTTCCCTTTAATTCCGAAATACTTGAAGCTTAAAAAATATAATTGTTTTGAAAATCCTCCTCCTCCTCTAGAATACGTTGTCCTCTTCTAAAATAAAATCAATGAAAATTACGAAAAAAAAAAACCTCTTTTTTTAAATCTTAAAACTTTAGATCTGTAAAAAATAATGGGCAAACATTGTCGTATTTTTGGTAAAGACAACACATTACAAAAAAAATATCCATTCACTGGACTCGGGTTCCGAGGTCTAAAGTTTACGTTATTCTACTACTACCTATTAATTATTATTCGTGCCTACATAAAAAGCAATATAAAAGTCTTGCGCATGGGTAACGAGCTACTGATAATATAGTAGTTTTATTTTGTTATAAATACAGGCGCCATCAAATAATTATGTGCTCCTGAACATAAATATCCGAATTCGTCTTACGAGTTATATATTATATTTTCTAATATGTAAATATTTTTGATGGCAGCGAGATAAAGTTAATCTGAAGGCGCCAATAATATATGGTGTTTCATTTCATATTGTTTGCTATTTTTATGGAGTGTGTAATATGTCTTGGTAAGGAGCGCAATCTTATACGGCGAAACATTTGAAAACGTATCCAGCAGATTTGAAAAAAAAAAACACGCTCTCCTCACAACCGCTTTTGCCTCTTTTGCCTCAGCAGCGCCATCTGAAGGCGCTACTGCAGACTATCCGCCTAGGTGGCTTGACTTTTTTGGCAACCGCAGCGCCCCCAACCTACCCGATTTGGTATCCGCTTTTGGAACTATAGAGACTGCGCTCCTTTACTTCAACCCTCCATAGGCTATTTTAATAATTGTTTGTTTTTTTTAAAGCTGGCTTTTAGACTTTAGTCATTTTGTTTGTATTGCTGAAGTTTATTGTTATAGTTTATATGAGAAGCACAACCTTTTGTCCTAATACCTTTTTGAAAGGATCGTACCTATAGTGATAATATTTATATATTTATTGTGATCCTCTGAAGGTTTACGCGTATTGTTATATTGATTGTTTAGGCACTAGTCCCACCGGGAGCGAGTAAGCGATGAGCTATCGGCTATAAAAACGAACAAAAGATAAATCCCTCCCGTGTAAATAAAAGAGACACGGCGATATTGATAGTTCACCGCTGGGCGAGTAACTATAAACATCGCCGTGTCTCTTGCGTGTAATTACACGGGAGTGCTTATCTTTTGTTCGTTTTTATAGCCGATAGCTCATCGCTTACTCGCTCGCGGTGGGACTAGTGCCTTAGTAACAACTTAAGTATTTAAATGTGAATTATTTAAAAGACAGTACGTGTGCTATTTATAATATGTTAAATGTAGATTCTTAGTAAAATATGTCACATTATTTAAATTGTAATATTTGGCAAATATTACAGTTATTTATAATATAATGTATTAGTTGAGCGAATGGATATTCGGATAATGGTTTCCTAGGTTCTTTTTAAAACTGGAATTACCTACTACACATATTGCTGAGGCCGTAACTAGATGATGAAATTAGGCTCATAGTAGGGAACAGAAAGAAATTATTACTGATTTGTGTTCACCGATCTGCATGCTGAACTGCTGATTAACCACTTGTATCGATCAATATCTGTGCAAAATGGCTACGGTTTAAATTAGGTACTTAAGTATATCTGTATATCTATACTGTATCTTCGAAATTCTAATAAGAATTTAATTAATCTCAGCTTTTAGATTAATAAATAATTGGCAAATTATGGTACAACATTAAAAATTATTCAACCTAATGATACTTTTTACGATAATTTAGTATATCTTAATGTCATGAAAAATGTTTGGGATCTCAAGCCGTTGTGAATGCATAATAGTTGTAATAACGAATTGCCACGACCCGGAATTTATTATCATTCAAAATGGCGACATTTGTCATCATTACAGTTTAAACATTACTTACGTAAATAAACAGCCCTCAAAATTTGTACTGCTTATGCTTTTAAAGTTTATTTTACAAGACACGATGTATCGGAGGAATTTTTACACCTGCAAGCGACGTCCAAATTATACTAATATATTTTTAAGTAACATGAGGAAGAACATATTATACACTAAAGTACGGTAACATTTTTGCCTGATCTCGTTGAATAAACATTTTTTAGCATTAAAATTAGTCAAGTGCCGATAAGCTTAATAATTATCAGCTATACTTTCAGTGAGTATTAAATAAATGTTCCTAAGTAGGTATGCCACTCTAGTATTTAACATCACACGCTACGCCGTAGCACTTCGTAGCTGGCGCTACGGATGGAGCGTAGACCTCCTTCAGAAAACACATGAAACCGGTACCTACTTTAGTACTATGATCAAAAATTTGTCGCACATCTTTCTGAATTCTGTATGGATAGGATATCAAAATGTAGTTACTGGTCGTTTCACCAAAGCTGGCATGAATGGATTACAGGTTGATTCAACAAGTGATTTATATTTATTTGTTTTTGCACACTGACGTCGTGTACCGCGAAAATTGCAGCGAAATAGATAAATTTCGTATATTTTCGCTATGCTTTCGCGAACTGCAGCGACAGTATGAAAATAAATATATGTTTAACCTGGTTGGCATTTACAATTAATTTGCAAATATATATGCGTAATTTTTGTACCTACTTCTTTACCAAATACTAAGAGCCTTCTGTTTAAGAAAGGGACTCGCACAGCGACAAGTTACTGACGTTCAATCCAATTGCCAGCTTTCGTGAAACGTTAACGCAAGATTAATGGTTTACCATTGGTCGAAACAACCGTCTGAATAATAATATATGTTATCCGTTATATTTTTACGTAATTACGCTTTATTGTAAGTAAAATTTCATGTGGACCATTTTACGATGTTTCTTTAGTAAATAGAAGGATGAGTGTGGTTTTGTTCGTAAGTGTATTGTGTACTACTGTATGAACTACGGAATCTCCAGCACCGACCATCTTACGCGACATTATCGACAGAATGAATTTGTAGTCCAAATATCTATGAATATAAATTAAACTATACCAAATTATTGTATACCACATACATAGTAAAGAATTTGACTAGATAATAGGTAATGTAATTAACATAAAAGTATGAAATTATATTATATCTACCTATAGCAGCATTGTGATTTCAAGTTTTCAACTTCCAAATATTGTAATATAACTTATTGGAGATATTGTTGTCATGGATGTTATTTGAAGTGTAATTTTAAAATTTATACATGGAACTTAATGGAAAATATATTTATTTGTTGTATAAAACGCGTTTTTTACTTCCTATTTCATCAACTTTTTTATCTGTCCTTTTGTTACACTCACGCACTGGAATTTGAATTAAAAAAAAAATTATTAGAGTAGGAATTTACATTTACTATTGGATCGTTATTACCTACAGATATGAAGGTACATTGTGTTTGATATAGGTTTCATTAAAACAATGGTGCATATGATATAATCATCATTTCAGCAAAAAGACGTCTACTGCTGGACAAAGGCATTCCCATATGATATAAATAATAATAATGAACTATATAATAAGTATCTTAGGACATATAACACAAATTGACCTAGCCCCAAACTAAGCAAAGCTTGTACTATGGGTGCTAGACAACGATATAAATACTTATATCGTTATTATATGGACATACTAGCTGACCCAGCGGACTTCGTACCGCCTTAGAATTTTTTTGGGTATGAAAAATAGCTTACGTCCTATTCTCGGACCTACTGAACATACACTCCAAATTTCATAAGAATCGGTCGAGCCGTTTCGGAGGAGTTTGGTTACAAACACTGTGACACGAGAATTTTATATGTTAAGACTAGCTGACCCCGCGGACTCCGTACCGCCTTAGAATTTTTATTTTGGGTATGAAAAATAGCTTACGTCCTATTCTCAGACCTACGGAACATACACTTCAAATTTCATAATAAAAGGGAGGAAAGAGTTTTTTTTTTTATATTTGTGATAATTTATGATTTAATGAAATGCTCGTGGTCGAATGGAAACCAATGTCATGTAAAAAAGGTAAGTAAGTAACAGTTACTTCAATTTAGTACTGATGCAACAGTAGCCGTGACCTCGTGGCATTTCGTTGCAGAAAGTCAGTTTAATGAAATATACCTACTGCCACACTTTTACTTGGTTACACGTATGTTATTCTTAGCCTTAATAGGTTATTTTTATTATGACTGTATTACTGTTTTTTTAACGACTTTGAAAAGTACAAAGTTTCATAAAAAGGACCCACATTTTACGTCAGGGAACCTCACATGCCCCTGGAGTAATCACCGCGAGGCCTATATTTACGTCCCAGCACAGAACTTTAATTCATAATACGCTTATTTGTAGAGTCTGAATACCCAATTGTCATCCTAAGCCAGATTAAGTTGTTCAAACTCAGAACTAGGTAAGGTATAGCGGGGTAAGATCGGACAGGGTGTAAGACCGTATGCTTGAAAAAACTCCTAAATGCGACCATATTTTTTAACGGTCGCAACATGATGTAGGACGTCATTTTGTCCTCTATCGTTCACTAGTTCCCGTTTACTGATACGACGATGCGGACGTGTGCTACGGAGGATTTTAGAGAACAACGTAATTTTCGTCTTTTTTGCTTCCATCCGATCTTTCCCTTGCACTTTTATTTAATTATTTTTGCGAAAATATAGCTTGTTATATGATTATCTCATATGGATACTGATTTTTTCGTAGTGATGGCTAAATTGATCTAATTAAGACTCTCTTAAGACGCCTATTAACTGATATCCGGTGTTCCCCCTCACGGGTGAAGATCGAACGAAATCTTTCGGTCTTTGCCGGAATAAAAAGAAGCAAGTGGTTCTCAAACATTTTACTTCATGAATGTTTTATTTGCAAAATGTTTAGAAACCTCACTACATTCGTTTGTAGTGATTTTTCATTCACTATACTTACTATTCTGTCTTTGTACTTATTTGATATTAAAAAAATGGTCAAAGCTGTTTTTTACCTTTGCTACATCACAATAGCGCAATATTAATTTAATTTAAGTATAATAAACCAACATAAAATCTGTGATGCAATTCTTCATTACGTATTATTATTTGACATCTTATATATGACTACATAAATGCGGTACGAAGTTCGCCGGGTCACCTAGTATACTAATACTATTTCAACCCACTCTGGACTATTTTATCATTTCTACTAAACTTATGCATCAGAATTACTGTATCTCATAAACTCGGCCAATGCGCCCATGCCCATTTACACATCTATACTTCCATATTTTTATATTGTAAAAAGGAGTATGGGGAGTCCTGGGCAAGTCTACTTTTTATCCTGGAAATATGCATAGTACCCGCGGTAACGCTATAACCAAATTCCACGCAGACGATGTCGAGGGCAGAAGCTAGTACGTAGTATATGCTTACACTAAAGTTTATACTCCATATCATTAATTTTGACAAAAGTCGAATCCATCCGACCTTTCCCTCGTAAAGCGAATGATTCATTTTATGGCGAGACGAAGTTTGAGAACCCTAAAATGTAAAAAAATCAAGGTCTGGGGTAAGATCGGACGCAAAACAGTAAAAAAATAAGAAATCGATTGGAACATTTGTCATCAAAGTTATTTCATGCTGGTTTTTTTATATGTTTTAGAGCGTTAAACATCGGATAAATCTCTTTTATGCACCTTCTTCTCAAAGCGATAGAAATGGTTTTAAAAATACGTCCGTTCTTACCCCCGAAGGTCATTTTTTTACTATGGCCAAAAAAAAGTTAGTCTTGTTTTTACAAGCTTTAAAAAGAGAAACTGTTGAGTTTACAAGAATACACTAAATTTACATGTGTGTGTCGTTTTTTAAACTAACGATTGCTTTTTATTTCATTTATTTATCTTAAATAGATGTCGAGAAAATAAAAATCTTGCAACCCTTGTTCAATTGGTCTCAAATCCGTCCGTTCTTACCCCGCTATACCTTACATCCTTATTATGGAGTGTGGAATGTGTCTTGGTAAGGAGCGCAATCTTATATGACGAAACAGTTGAAAACGTGTCTAGCGGATTTGATAAGCAACAAAACAAAACACACTCTCCTCACAAAAGATTTCGCTGCGATTTCGCCTCAGCAGCGCCATCTGAAGGCGCTACTGCAGAGTGGCTTGACACTTCTGGCGACCGCAGCGCCCCCAACTTACCCGATTTGGTGTCCACTTGTGGAACTACAAAGATTGCGCTCCTTTACTTCAACCCTCCATAATCCTCATTTTCAGTTCGATAAGTTAGAATTGAAGTTTAGCCTGATTTTAGCATAGTAAGCCAATTAAATATATTCGTCCTATAAACTGATCACGAGACAAGTTTCCTTGTAGTTAATTAAATAACTTACTGTTGGTTCGAAGTTCAAATTAGTACACAACATCTGAAACGTCGAACGAATTACAAGTATATGAACGAGAATAAATAACTAGGTATAAATTGAAAATATATAGAATGGCTTCTAATTGATAACTTAATATAAAATACGTATAAGTATTAATATAAGTACGAACGTACAACAAGCAATTCAACGATGTAGACCCTTTCATCTCGTCTAAAAATAAATTTAAACGTGATATTATACGCTCGATACTAAGTAGTAAAGTTAAATAAATAAATATATAGCGCCATATACCTATGGCACATACATACATACATTCTAGTCATGTAATATTACACACACACCCCACACACGCACACGCACACACACACAATTACATACATACATTTCGTTCAGAAATTGTTCTCGTGGTTAGTTAGTTTGTTTTATAAGTATTTCCGTAATGTTTACCATGTAGTACGATAGTGCAGCTCGGTTCATTACCCGACTGCGCCATAGGGAGGGTTATGTTTTTTTTTATGATTGTTACTTACCTGGTTAACTGATGACACTCGGTTCCTCTTCTATTTTGTATAAACTGTGGTAACCTATAATTCGCCTTTTAGCATATTTCACTTAAGAAATCTTTGTAATTAGATAAGGTTGGTTGGTTTCCCAAATAAATAAATAAATAAAATAGTTGCTTCTGGCTCGGTTACGGACAAATATTACGCCAGATTTCATTTCAATTTTCTGTACACCTATCTCCCATAACAAAACAATAGGTAGTTGCATTTGAATAGGACAATAAATGGTTACAAATTAGTCTAATGCAGCGTACACCGCATTGGGTCACATTTCAAATGGGCTGAAGCGGATCAGTGGAAACGATTATTCGCAGCTATGAGCTCATTCAATTTAAATGAAAATGAACATAAAACAGGCTTTGAACATATATGGCGTTTATGTTATAAAATACCTTTCAAAAGTAAAACACTATTTTGAAAGTGAACCATTTTAATCTTAGATAATTCATTGCCTTAAGCCTACTCCACAACATGTAGGTACCTAATTACATTCAAAAGCCAGAACCAACCAAAAGCTTGGCACGCTGCGGCATAGTCGTGTTGAATTTGAAAATTTTCTAAAGTTGCAAGAATGCAGTTTGTCCCGGACGGCGGCTTGCATTAGGGAGCCAACCGCGCTATTAGCCGAAGTCATCCGTCTGCATAGATACGGCTTAATGCATGCATTAGCCTGTCACTGCAACTTTAATAGAGTTTCAATGCACTGAGCTGGAATACGGACGGACTTTGCACATTGTTCGCTGGTACTTTCTCTCGAGTCTTGGCTCTTTTGAGAATATCTTTACACATTAAATGCGCTTTTGCTATTACTATATTTCTTTATTAATTTAATTATCCAATAGCGATCTCAGAAACAGCTCTAACGATTTTCACGAAATTTGTTTTATAGGGGTTCACGGGGGCGACAAATCGATCTAGCTAAATCTCCTCATATCTGAGAAAACTCGGTTAAAGCTATATTCACTCGAGCAAAGCTCGGGCGCCTAGGTACTAAATAGTAAAGAACCTACCTATTACCTATTCCAAATCGCATATTGTTGCAGAGTTATGTTGAAACCTAACTGAAACAATAATAGGCATTTTGCCCGTAGGTTTTGAAAATCTAACAACTTCAGCTAAAATAACTCATTCAAACTACTTGGTGAAAAATGGAAATATTAAGTCTTAAAATGGCTGCGTATGTAGAAAAAATAGAGATCCCCATGTTTAGGCTTCGAAGTATTGGTTTCTTTGAATACGACAACTAAAAGCACCGAAGAACAAATTAAATGCAGTCTTTTCAAGCTTCCCGGTGTCCTCGTGTTATCTTGACACATACCTACAAACAATCTGTACGAATTACCTGCCTGCTGCAGCGCACCGGCAATGCATACTAGACGACGCCAATTTCCACAAGCGCACAGAGATTGCAAATCTTTAGTCAATGCTAGATTTCGAAAACGTTCGAGCCATCATGTATTTCCGCCAAGTAATGCTTTATGAATGACACAGCAATAGTCGCTTTGTAGTTTTTTGCCCTTGAGTGTAGCGTAAAGGATCCTGTTATTATAGCAATAACAACTGAAAAAAATATGATAATTGAAACTTAATTTCCTCTGAAAAGAAACATTAGGTAACAGTTTAGGCGCAACGGGGACAACTAATTGAAAAGGAATGATCCAGTGAAACAACACAATGTACATATACTTAATTTAGCAGAGCATTATTCTGTAGAATTGTAGAGTTGATCTTGAGTTTGCAAGTAAACATAAAGGACGTCCCCGGTTTCCCATTCCGCATTCCCTCGCTGAACCAAATATTTGGTATCATTTCGCTCGGGTCCAACTAACATTTGTTATAGGAATAGAATTTTAAAAAGGAGTCGCATGCGGTTTTACAATTTAATTCCATTTTGCTTCAGGTAGGCACTCAGCCTTTTGTTTACCTGTTGCCCCTCTGTTCTATTTGTTTTTGTCTACGTGTATGGTTTTCAATAATAGAGTATTGTTGTTGGTAATCGATGTTACACCGAGTACCCAATGGTTACGAAAGTGTGTTTTTGACTTCAATAATTCAATTTTGGTTTAACGAAGATCGATCTGAAATCAATTCACAAACATCAATTTGATTACGAACAAGTTACGACATAAACATTAAACATCGGCAGAATTACTGTTAACTTTGCACGCAAAGCATTTTACGGAGGGTTCCGATTTTGCCAAAGCTTTGTAACAAACTTAAAGGCCCGCTGAACTTTGGGCCGGGATAAATTCAATTTAAAACTGAAAGTAGGTTTAAACGCGTTCTTATTTGTTCGTTATTTTGGGCGGAGATATTGTTGTGAAATAGCCGAATGGCGGGAATACGTGTCGCCGCCACTGACAGCTCTCGGGAACACGCGCACTGCGGTGCGAGCTAATTCTGAAAACATTGCCTGAAAGAGAAAATGAATGGCGAATGTGTTTATATTTTCTCAAAAATGCTATGTAATGTTGCCATAACATCGCTAAAAAGGATCCAGTAAGTAGGTCATACCGAAGGCTTATTGGAAGTGTCCAGTAAATAGCGAGATTTTGAATTTGGAATCAATAATTGTCCAGTAAGTACGTATGTAATTCCATTACGTATCATGTTATTTGAATTTCGAAGCACATTTTTACATCGCCACCAACCAATACAAAGGATTAGGTGCTGAGGTCGTATATAAATTTAAAATAGATAAAGGATAAAAATTAATTACCTTGAACGACATTTCACTTTAAATTTACATATTTATTAAAGTATACGTACTTTTTATTTTGCACATGACAAAATGTTTCATTATATTCACTAAGAACAATAAAAAACTAAAATAGGTCAGCGCAATAGGCAGTACGTATAAAAAACACATGATCCAATATTTAAAAAAAAAACCTATATCGACAAGGTTTGTGCGCGGAACGTTTGCATGCTGCGTTTAATTCACAATTGTAGTGTGTAAAAAGGCGGAAACAGTTAAGATAATTGTTGACTTCGGAATACCTGTTTTATATTATAAAAAAAGAGGTCTGAGTTAAAGTTAAAATCATGAACATTAGTTCTACAATGTAAAAATTATGAAATATTACCAATAAAAAATGAAATTGGCAACAGTGCAAGTAACTCAGTGCAAATAACTAAACGCAGTCTTTATAAAAAAAAACGTAATGACAGTCGGCTAGGCGCTAGAGCTAAGGCGGGATTTTAAGTAAAACATATTTTGTTCGTGTTATTGAATACATTTTTGAATAAAATGAGTTCAAGTGAGTCAGATTCCAATATGGACGGCACTCCTCCTCACTTAAAAGCAGAGGCGGAGTTAGCCAAAAATAATTTACTTCCACCTAAGTCAAAGGAGAGATATTTAAAAAATTACGAAAAGTTCATTAAGTGGAAGGAAGACAATAAAGCTTATAATTGGTCAGAGAATGTGTTCCTGGCTTATTTTAACCATCTGCGCCAAATAATGCAGCCGTCAAGCTTATGGGCAGTATATTCCATGATTCGTTGTGTAGTACTAGCAAGTGCCCAAATATGAATGTAACCTTCAATATTTCTTAAATATATTTTTGTCTTTTATTCGTGTTTCATTTTTGAGAAAAGCACTATACTTGCTTCGACCGTAAGAGCCATACTGGCCGCGTATGTAGCCGGACCTCGGCTGGCGCCTCGGTCCGTCAATATCATACTTGGCCAGTATGGCTTACTTACTGGTCTCTGCAGTAATGTACTATTATGTTGTATTACATGTCGAAAATTTAACAACTTTTAAGCGTCAAATAACCAACCATATCTGAAAAGTATTGACTAGTGGAAAACCATATTACTTTCAGCAATTTTTAAGTCGAAGTTTGCTTATTACAAAATCCATACTCCATAATATTATAAATATGAAAGTGCGTTTGTTTGTACTTCCTTTACGTCGCAACGTGTGAACCGATTGGGATGAAATTTGGTATGGAGAAAGTTTGAGACCCATACTTTAGAGACATACTTTTTATCCCGATATTTCTACGGGAACGGGTTTTCTACGGGTCAAACCAGTTTTTTCAATACTTCTATAAACACAACTCTATATGTACGAGTATATAGTTTCATCATCGGGTACGCAGATTCAGAGTCTACGCGGGACGAAGTCCGCGGGAAAAGGCTAGTACTTACATAATTCTGATAAAGAACAACAAAATGTAAAACCCTGCAGGTATACCTCACCTTAGAAGTCTTAGAACTTTTTACCTGCTGGTCTAATCTGGTTCCTTATTCATTACTCGTTACGTAATCTTAATCTACACAATGACTGTATCAGTATGAAATCCAAAGATTTTGTGCTTGGAACGGTTTTTCCAAGTGTTTAGTACACTTGGAAAAACCGTTTTCCAAAGAGAAATATCAACATTAATGATATCTACAGTTCGATACCAAACAATGTATTACTACTGACCTATATTCATTTGTAATAAAAATAGTCATTTTTCCCACTTGACTCTATCATAACTTGGACAAAAGGCTTTAAATCGAGACTCGCGTCCACTATTTAAATTATGCCCGTATACCTAGCTCGCTGGTAGATTACCTATTACTATTCGCTACGTGCACATATTAATATACTTCCCCATTCTCGTTTATTAAGATGTTGCCGAGCAGTAAACTCGTTTTATCGTTATGAGATTAAACGTTATTATACCTCACTCCGAACATAACACAATTCCGCGCCTGCCACGGTCGGCCTTGGGAGAATGAGAGCACATTTATATCTAGAATACGATAAAAAAATACAAGTACTACTACCTGCCTGTACCTACGTAAATTCGACTTGATATGAACTTTCCGCTTTTCAACCCATCCCAGTGACCCTCGTGATGAGGGGACGCCTGTGCGCAGCACAGCAGTGGGCTGTAAAAAGGCTGTTGTGGTGGTGGTGGTGGATACTAATATCTGCTGTGGTACCTATTGCCTTTTGTCATTTGTTTGTGATGCCGAAGACAATCAGTAGTCTTTCTATATGAATATGTGGACCACTTGTGTGGAGTCAATCCCGACGACAACGGGTCCTTCAACCAAGTCGCCAAGCGCAATTGAGTCTGCTGCGGTTTGATGATTGCCGTTAATAGAACTGCTTCCATCAACTTTGGCCAATCCCGCAGGACCAACGAAATTTGGGCCGCATGTCCCATACTGATAGACTTAAGGTGACCTGTCATAACCTCCGATCGATCGCAGCCGCATAGGTACTACCTATTTATAATTACTAAATTAATAATTTGGGCCCGCCATGGATTTTTTGTAGTAACGTACATGAAACTGTAGATAGAGTGTAAACGTGATTTGCAATCGACGTTCCTCGTTTTCGGTCTTCAGCTCCGTTCATTGTCATTTTTAATTGAGTTTACTTTTCAATCGCATTAAACCACTGTCGTCTCAGAACAATTCGTTCTTTTTATTCCAGATAGCTTTAATACCTTATTTAGTCAGTTGCCAATGTTACCATTGCGGTGGATAGGTTTTACGGTGTATGGTAACAACGTTCGACCATTTTGTTTCATAATTACCTAACTCCCATTTTTTAAAGTTTAAATGGATGGTTATGTATGTTAATTTTGTTTTGTGTAAATAAAAAACAAAAATAGACCCGTCGTCCCAGTCGCAATTAAAGAAATATAATGATAGTACGTGAAGCAGTCAGCAAATTGGAAAGAAAATCGTCTATTTGCTCCTTGCTTTCCAACTAATATGGCAAATTGGCCATATTCCCTCCACTTTGCTCTGTCGCAAAGAGCAAATTGGAGAAAAATAGTTCAAATTGCTCGATTGTCAAAATCAGCTGACCGAGTTGAACAAAAATATCCAATTTTCTCTATTAATTAGTGGATATGGCACCATCGAAAACGGCTCTAATGATTTCGATGAAATCTAACTAATAATAAGTCTGTAGAAAAAGTCGCATCTGAAACTTGAAAATAAAAGGAAACTATCAAGTCGAGGGGACTATATAAACGATACTGCGACACAAACTAACGCTTTTTAGAAAAACAATATGTAGATATGTATTGTATGTATGTATGCATGTCCGGATTTAACTCGAACACTACTGGACGGATTGCAACAAAATTTCGTATGGGGGTAGTTTATAAAAACACTGGTCAACATTAGGCTACTTTTTATCCCGTAAAATGCATAGTTCCCACGGGAATGCTATTAACGAATTCCACGCGAATGAAGTCGCGGGCAGAAGCTAGTTTGGAATATATACCTAGGGGGTTTATGGGGGTAAAAAAAACAATCGAGTAATTTTAGCTATTTTCAAACTCGGTCGATCTGCACTCATCGCTCAAACCTCGTTAGCTCGGGGGATCAAATTATAGGCTATATTGGACGGAAACCCTATCGAGCGGCGGCCGCTCTATAACACTAATTCGAATGCTTTTGATCCGATCCGACGGTGGGTCCAAGCTAATGTGGCATTGATTGACGGTATAGATAATCGATGCACCTAGTTTTCACAGAAGTTCCACGCGATAAATATTGTAATTAAGTCTCAACTGTCGTATGTTTATGGCTGCCAAAAAATTACAAAAATTTATAGAAAATTACGGGATTGTTATCTTAGTAGCAAAACTACACACCATACTACATTACAAAAACCGCCAAGCCGATAAAACGCAAACACGAGTTTCCTGCACGCCGGTTTCAATGCGACTGATTTGCAATGCGTTTCAAATCGGGTTCAAACTGGTAGCGTCATGTGTGGTATCTCAAGGGAGTCTACTTATAGCATAAACTAAAATGGAATTCATGAGTAACTGGAAGTTGCAGTTTCGTTGCAGTTGTGTTGCACCGTGTGTGCTGGGCTTTAGGAACCTATATTATTTCATTTATTTTTTATTTCTTATATTAACTACAATAAAAGTGTAGGTTATTATATTTATACATAAGTGACATTACGTGACACGGTAAACATCTCTTTTCTAAAAAGACTAGTACCTAAATGCATTTCTTTCTTGTACCCAAGACTAAGAACTATAAGAACAAAGTCGGGAGTTCATCTTCTTAGTTTTTTATTTGTGTTAAGCAAGATCCAAAGGAAAGGACAGCAGTGGCTGTCTTTTTTGCCGCGGAAATCAAGCTAATGAAACTTTGACATCAATACAAGCTACAGTGATGAAATTAAAAAAGTCGGTCTCGGAACAACCACTGATATTGCAGTTGGAATTGATCTAATTATATGCATTTTTAGGTTTCGTCGATTATTGTGCAATCATTAATCACATGTTGATTTATTACAATCGCAATAATAAATTAAGTATCGTCCATCATATAAAACATAGATTGTGGTAAATGCTTTGTGCTTTAAAGAAAATGTATTAATGTGTCTAATTTTCCGCTAAGTGTAGGTACGCTGAATCGCGCTATCGAAGTTCGTTCGTTCGTTTTGCCATGTTCGTGGCGCCAATGAACCGTTTAACCAAAGATTTGTTTCATTCAAAAAAGTTGCAGAGCATTTAATCCATCCACTGTTTTGCAAGAGATTACGGAAAATCGTGTTGCTTTCTTTGAACTTGAAATCGAATTAATCGCGACAAATTTATTGTTCAGTTCTTTCCAACCATTCCACTCTACATGAATCTTTCCCACCACGGCATCACATGCATGGTTTGAATATCGCCTTTGAGGTTTGTGTCCTATTATTTAAATAATGTCATTACTTTAGAATCAACATACATAATAATCAGTATACACTTTGCCTTTATCGTACAAAAAAACACGTAAATTAGGTAGGTACTAAAACGAAACATCTACTGCTACTACTACTATTACTATTACAGCCTATTTGCGTCCCACTGCTGGGCACAGGCCTCCTCTCATCACGAGCAGTGCCGGCTTAACCATATAGGTAGCAGGAGTAGCATATGCTACGGGCCCCGCACCCGGCGCAGCACACTTTCTGATCGCAAAAAGATATCAATTTAGATTGGATTACGCTCCAATATTTTGCCAAATGAATGTAGGTACTGTAGAGTTAGTATAGCCCTCGCTATACTAACTCGTTAGGAGCGTAGTTTTGTAAACGTTCTAGAATAACTGATTATTTGAATATTAAAAAAGAAAGCGATTCTAGAACGTATAGTATTAGTCTGAAGCTCGTTGTAGCAACGCGCACATGTAAACGTAGGACCCATTTTAAAAACCAATACAGTTATCAATATATCTCTTTTTTTTATTTAACTTCAAGGAGTACCTCGCACTACCATCTGACGATCCCCCAGTTTCTTGTCACATGGTGGAGGTGCGAAATTTTTTTCCACAATTCTAACATTCCTCGTGGGAGCCTTATGTGTTTCAGAACAATCAAGAAGACAGAATCAACGGGACTATCAATCACTACACGAAGGAAATCAAGTATATAACTAATAAACAAACAGTGAGAATTACGGTTCACATCCATTAAACCTAGTCCCATTATTCATATTTCATAAAGTGTCATTTTCCATTACAATGGCGAATACCAAATTTTCGGGCCTAACAGACGTAGAAGAATTTTTATTTCAATTCGATGCCGTCGCGACCATAAAGTCTTGGTCGGATGATCAAAAAAAATGCGCCATTGCAGCTTATTTAGAGGGACCGGCCCCACAATGGTTGAAAACCAATTAATGTTATGCGATCATAAAATAAAAGATATCGAATAACATAGCCCATCCGGCTTAGATAGATCATTACAGGGATTTTTTTTTAGCTGGGTTTTTGTAATCCCTAAGCAATTATCTGATCCCACTATAAGACTGTCAGGGAATGATGGTTGTTACTCTGAGTAAGGAGGTGATGATATAAGTAATCCCAGCTAGGTAGGGTCGTAGCAGCTTTTTCTCTATCTTTTCTCCCCTTTTCGGAGAGGGAGGAGAGATGTAGAGTTAGTATAGCCCTCGCTATACTAACTCGTTAGGAGCGTAGTTTTGTAAACGTTCTAGAATAACTGATTATTTGAATATTAAAAAAGAAAGCGATTCTAGAACGTATAGTATTAGTCTGAAGCTCGTTGTAGCAACGCGCACATGTAAACGTAGGACCCATTTTAAAAACCAATACAGTTATCAATATATCTCTTTTTTTTATTTAACTTCAAGGAGTACCTCGCACTACCATCTGACGATCCCCCAGTTTCTTGTCACAGTACCTACTACTTTTTAAAGTCCGGTTCACGTGCACGAAGAGTTTCTTAAGTCATTGGCCATCTCGTACCATCTCGCTACTTGTCTATGACTAATGTTTAATGTGTGTTAAGTATATGTATTTAGCCTGAGCTGGGTCAGCTGGGCTTACAGCTGAGCTGGAAAAAAAAGGACAAGGGCCCCTTGACTAAATTTGCTACGGGCCCCGCGCTAGCTTAATCCGGCACTGATCACGGAGAGGGTTTGGGCTATGAAGCATCTATCACGTGTTATTTTTCAGAGGTCGTGTCGCCGGAGGTCTCGCGGTAATGACCGCGAGACCTCCGCCTCCGGGGCTCGCCAGGCAGACAGCGATAAAATTCCTCGGAGTAACGTGCAAGATTGATAGCTCGCCGGCCCGTTTAAATATACACGTTCATTGCCTTGATTATTATTAATAAGGGTGAGTCGGGAGATTTTTCAATCCCCATCTGCTTGTTTAATTTGAATTATAAATTTAATATCCTGCTGCCTCTGTTATTATAATGCTATGTTTGTAATGCTTTGTTTCAAGGATGAATTGGTAATTTTTACAAAATAATCTTTTATAATCATAGTTTGTTAATGTTAGTCTAGACTGCCAGAAGTTAGACACTCTAGTATAATAGATTATTTTACATTATAGGACGCAATAGTAACTACTCGAAAACAAAGAGGAAAATATCGTGAGGAAACCTGCACGCATATGCGAAGTAATTCAAAGATGTGTGTGAAGTCCCCAATCCGCACTGGGCTCGAGTGGGGACTATAACCGAAACCCTCTCGTGATGAGAGGAGGCCTGTGCCCAGCAGTGGGACCCAAATAGGCTGTAGTAATAGTATACTTGTGATCCTCGACCTAAGATGGTTGTCTACCTACTGGTATTTATTGTAATAACAAAAAAAAGTTATCTAGCTTTTGAAACAAGTACTCGTAAATGGAGGATTAGGTCCTCATTTCTTCGGATAATATTTATTTTAACAAATGAGACAGTTAATAAAAGCGAGGTCAGATGTTTTTACCTTCCTTTTCTTTATATTTCACTGCACAGGGGCTACATTCGAACTTTTTTAATAGGGCTCTCCCTGTTCCCTATAGGATCGCTTATAGGAACTTTAAGCAGCTAGATTTAAAGTTCAACTTGACGCGTGAGCGATCCTATAGGGAACAGGGAGATCCCTAATTAAGACTTCGAATATAGCCCCAGGCAAATAAAGCTGTCCCAAAAGGATTTTCTTAAGGATTTTCTTAGGGAGGAAGTGTTTTTGTTAGTTTCATAACTTTGAAACATTTGAAACATTTTTATTACGACATCGAGCGGTAGCAACTGCTAAACGGTCGGGTCATCGGGGTTCAGCCACTGGGCGCTAGATGTCGATCCAGTGTTAACCCGCGTTCCGGCGAACGCACTGTAGTATAGGCTCTGTTACTCTTTTTATTTTATTCTTCTATGCTAAAACTACATGTATACATATAGTTTAATAATATGAAAAAAAGATGAAAGCGCGGCTAAATAGCCATTTATAAAGCAGCACGCTACATAAATAAAGCCGAGATACCGCAATGTAATCTGCGCTTCATGAGCGTGCACACAATCAAAGGTTAGCCGCGCGCGACAGCCGCTCGCGTCGCCCGCCGATCCTGCCCGCAGCCGCCGGCATGAAAAGGGTTTCACTTCGCTGTACCTAATTATATTTCATTGAATTTATACACACTCGTAGCACAGTATAGACAATAGGGTACTACGACTCGTAGCCTCGTACATGTTATGTGGTATTGCGACTCCGGCTGCATTGTACTTTAAAGCATTGATATACGGAATAGAACACGGCGGCATATGCAAAAAATACACAGCTTTTATGTGAATAATTTTCTGAATAGTCTCGTATAACCTTTATTTGTAGCTTTAGGACTAAAAATACCGAGGGACGTTAAAAATAGATAAATAGAGTAAATATATTGAATTATTTCACACATACTTACCCAACTAGCTCCAAACTAACTATGCTTGTATTTATGGGTGCGATGTAAATACTTATATAGAGAAATATACATACACATACATACATACATAATATCACGCCTTTTTCCCATAGGGGAAATAGAAATATACATAAGCATAAAATATTAAACATCCATGTCTCGAGACCATTACTTATTCTGTGCTCGAGTACAATACAAACATTCGTGCTCAACACAAAGTTTTGCCTATAGCAAGATTCGAACCCGTGACCATCAAAACAGAAGACAGGGCTACTACCAACTGGACAAATACGGTATTAAAATAAATAACTTGATTTTTGAAAAAATAATATGCCCGACTGCAAATAAACTTTCGCTGTCACATTTATATATTTTTGTAATCCATTCATTAAACCCTTTATTTTGATACCCCACTCGATAGTCTTTGAAAAAAAAAATATTTGGAAACGTTTAAAATGCTCCCAAAAGTCAAACATTTTGTTCTTTGCAATTTTTATATACCCAGTGTCACTCTCACAATAATTAAGACGAATCGAACGACACCTCGCATGCTAAAATCCATCAAGCCATTTAGGCTACAGAGCGTGCCACAGAAATATACATACATACATATATACATACACTCGAAAAACATAACCCTCCTTCTAGCGCAGTCGGGTAAAAAGTGTCAATCAACTCAAAAAGTAAGCATATTTACTAAACATGAAAATGGATTTTTCGGATAGTACCTATATACTTAGTTGGTCCTATGTCCGTCCCTTTAAGTTTGGCTGATTGATTTTTGGGACACTCTGAATAATGTATAGAGAGAGTGTCACATCACAATGTGTCAGTTAATGAATGACCCCGAAGCCGTCGCTCGCAGCCGAACGCCGTGACGGATCGAGCTAACGAGCTGTTTATTCTGGCTGTTTACACTGATTGCCCAGCAAAAAACACGATTTTTTTTTAGAGTAGAGTAGGTACTTCTATTTTATTATATGGCAGTCGAACAAAACCTGCAAATGTAAACCGTTAATATAATAATCTAAGCAGGTAGATTTATATTCACTCAACAGCAATGAAATCGGGTCACTATGTACGGAAAATCCAATACAGAGTGTCCCGAATTCATTGCTGTTGATTGTCCATACATAGTGACCCGATTTAATTGCTGTTGAGTGTTCCTGCGGAAACGCTTTAACCGAATTCCACGCGGATGAAGTCACGGGCAAAAACGTATAGGTAACATCATATATATATACATCAGCTTAAAGACCATTGGAGGCTTCAATTTCTTAAGTCTGAAGCTCTTTTAAGTTCAAAACTTTACCCACTCAAAGGCGCTTAAAGTCAAGAGCGTTCATAATTTCAATCAAAAAAGTTGTTTTCCCTCTTGCCCCTGATTCTATCTACAGAGGTGTAACTAACGCCTTTTAATGAACGTAAAGCTTTGAAAGTTTTATACTTAGGTAATTTCATTCACGCCTCAAGCCATTTCACAATACTCTATAATCTAACCTAACCTTTACTTTCCCACAGTGTGCTTTATCAATCACAGTACCTATCCTTTACGCAGAAACAATGACGGTTCAGTCTCGTTTCAGAATGTTTTTTTTTAGTAAAAATACGAATTATTATATTGCGTTGTGGTAGCGATGAATCTCGCAGATATCCCAAATGGAGATGATACGAGATATATTCTGAATGACTAGGCGAAATGCGGACATTTTCCAGACGATTGAGCTAATGGATTGTGTTAGACGCTTACCTTACTCGTCACAATTTTGTCACTGTTGATTGAATTTTGCCGCTTACACCTGTAAGTCATCCCCGTACTTGGAACTTTCTAATAAACTTGAGGCCGGGTCAAAAATTCAAAATGCAACCATTTGTTGTTATTTCAAAATGCAACCAAACTGCATCTTGAGTTTTTTTTAATCCATACCTACTTAATATTGTAAATATGAAAGTAACTCTGTCTGTCCGACTGTCTGTTAACTCTCCACCGCTGGACCGATTTAGGTGAAATTTCTTATGGAGATAGCTGGGGAAGGCCATATAGGCTACTTTCCTTCCCTGACAAACACATAGTTCTCGCGGCAGCGGGATAACCAAATCCCACGCAGGCGGGGTCGCTGGCAGAAGCCAGTCGTTTAATAACTTCATAATCTTAAAAGCTTCCAATCCTTAAAAACAGTCGCATTATTATGAAGTTAACTTTGATTATTTGCCAAACAGGATTAAGGATTAAGCACCTTAAGTATAAAAGCACAAATCCTGTTTACGTATAGCACGATACAACTTCGAAGGCGAGCGGCGAAGCACTTAAGCCGTTGACGCTGAGTCTATTATTGCTTAATCCACGCGCCTTTTAATTGGTGTAAACCCGTCTACGGGACGCTTCAGTGCATAACATAAATAATGTGGCAGATGGTTGATCTGCCATAATTCCCATTAGACATAATGAAAATAATGCCAAAAAAAGCGATTTTATTAAGATGTATACAAATTTTATGTGTAGTTAATTATTGGAAAACGCTTTTCGCGGCGTCAGGTTTTCGGATGTGAGAGGCTTGAAGGGAGTGATTGCCAATTAACTTTTCCAAAAGGAATTCATTCATGATAATTTAAAACATGATTGAAAAATGTTGAATAATTATTTGAACATGCAGAAGCTTTACCGTTGGTGATGTATTAATGTACAGTAAGCTTCAGATGTACGAGGGTGGTTTGATAAGTCAGTGACTTTTTGCAGAAAAAATTTTTTTTTCACCTTTTTAATTTTATTTCTCTACATAATCTCCTTTCAACTCCATACACTTCATCCAACGATGTTCCAGCTTTTTCAACCCCTCCAAAAAATTTTTTTTGTCAAACCCTGAAAAATATGCTTCAGTTTCAGCTATGACTTCCTCATTTGATGAAAATCTTTTCCCACCGAGCCATTTCTTCATGTTTGGGAATAAAAAAAAATCACATGGGGCCAAATCCGGAGAATAAGGTGGGTGGGGCAGTATTTCGTAACGCAATTCTACTAATTTGGCTGTTGCGACTGCCGACGAGTGTGCAGGGGCATTGTCGTGGTGAAAAAGGATTTTCTTCTTTGCCACATGTGGCCGTTTTTTCACAACTTCTGCGTTGAATTTTTCCAACAATGTAGCATAATAAGGGCCATTTATTGTTTTACCTTTCTCCAAATAATCTATATCTCGTTCAGATGAAATGTGTACAGTCTCAGCTATCTTACGAATCTTAACTCGACGGTCATCCAAAACAATATCGTGAACTTTATTCACGACATCATCAGTGGTGACTTCAATTGGCCTACCAGAGCGTTCTGCGTCATTGGTAGTGGCACGTCCAGAACGAAATTCTGTAAACCACTTATGTACCATTCCATGAGAAGGAGCAGATTCCCCATAATATTTTTTTAAACAGTTTTCAGTCTCTTTAATAGTTTTTTCACGTAAAAAGTAATGTTTAATTAACACACGAAATTCGCTTTTCTCCATTTTCCGACCGTATTCGACATATGCCTCAATGACTTTTTTATTTTCTTACCTTTTAAAAAAAAAAACTGCCAGCTACCAACGAGATCAGAATTGTAATTAAAAAGTTTATATGTTAAAATGGTTTTTGTTTTACTTAAAGTCACTGACTTATCAAACCGCCCTCGTAATCATCCCACTCTGCTAATGAGTCCTATGAGTAAATCAGTAGGGAGGTAGGTACTCGAATGTAGTATCAGAGGGGTCCTCTTTCATTGAATTAGTACTTATACTGTATTAAAAATTAAACAATTTCAAAATGTATTGTACTTTTGGGCTGTTATGTCCGTAGTTATTTAATTTTGTAGTTTAGACATAGACATAGACAGACATTTATTTCTCAATATCAAATTATACAGCATATTTTACATGTCAAAATAAGAGAATTTCACATTGAGATCGTCAGAAAGAATACAAAATAAAAATAGAATGAAAATCAGGAATAAAATATTTCACCGTTAGGATCGTCTTTTTATACCAAAATAAGAAATAATGTTAACAAATAATAGGATTAATATGGTACAATTGGTATGTCAAATTATATATTACAAATTTATAAATCTAAGTCCATGTATTCTTTAACAGAATATAACGGATGTTCCAACAAAAGGTTCTTAAGTTGACGTCGAAACACCGCGTCAGACGGTTCACTTTTTAGCTGTGCGGGTAGACGCTCGTAGTAAGACGGACCGATAACTCGCGGGTTCTTCCCTGCAAGAGCCATGCGACGTGGAATTGTCCTCAGGCATCCTGTGCGGCGGAGTATCAACACGCGCAAACATGGACAAATTATTCCTTACATAGCATCGAGCAAAGTAAAAAAAAACATTATAATTTCCGATACAATTGTGCAGTCAATCTTGCACGGATTACGTAAACACGTTTGTCATTAATTAGATCTTAAGTAAAGAGTTTTATTAAATCTAGCCTAAGCAAAAGTACCTAAACAAGTTCAATGGCGCATTACGAGGTGCAGACGTTACGTTCATAATATATCCTGGGACCCAGTATCACGGCTTCGACTAAATGCCTTTGCAGGCGCCGACAATTTATTGGATTGGCTGTTTAACCTCATTGCTGCAAGCTGGTTCGAACATATAAAGGTTCGGACATATAAAATTACTATGTGGTGTGAAAGAGGATGTAGTGACGAAAATAGAAAAAGGTATGCTGTATTGTTTTGGTCATATGGAAACGATGAATGAGAGAAGACTGACAAAAATAATGTATGTGGCTAGTGTGAACGGAGTTGTTGGAAGACGAAGACTGAGGCGAATTTTCTTAGATAAAATTCAGCAATGTCATTAAAGGCCAAGGTCGAAAGTACTCTAAAAACCGACGAGCATGTATGCGGAACGGGATGTAATGAGCCCCCATTACATCCCGTTCCGCATATAGAAAAACTATCTTAGGCATCACCACAGTAGGTATAGATAGTAGGTACCGTGCATCGCAATCTAATGTACTTGAATCTAATGACACCACACAAATTCGTCTTGATTGTGAAAATGACACTGTGTCACTTCACATTCCATTTCAGACTTTGGCGCTGCTTTTTTAGGGTTCCGAAGTCCACAAGGAACCCTTATAGTTTCGCCATGTCCGTCCGTCCGTCTGTCCGCACTAGGGCTTCCAACCCCGGGATCCCGCCTATTTTTAGGGTTTTTTTCAATCCCGGGATTTCTATTTCAATCCCGGGATCCCGGGATTGAGTTTCCTATCAAAATGATCGGTCTTTATCTATGATATAGAGACAATTTACTGAGGTATTCATTCATCATATCAGCCGCAAGACCGATCTTGTGCCATAGAAATCCGCGGGACCCTTCGGACCTTCACCTGGTCGTCACAAGATCAGGCTTTCGATATCTCCTCTCCCGGTTTGCAGTTGTCATTTGAGAACGTTCTCAAATATTAGAGTTCACTCTACTACTAAAGTTTCGCAATTCTTCCGATTCCTCGGACCATGTCGGTGATCCTAATTCTATTAAGGATAAGTATCATCATTTTTGATTATATGAAATACAAATTAGCCCTCTATATTTAATTAACTTGATTTTTTTTTTATGTGACATCATTGGCGCCCACGTCTTATCCTTTAGTTAAATATCACTGGCGACACACAGTAGCCAAAGACTTGAGACTGAGAAAATTTGGAAGAAAAAATCACTGCAATGCTTCCCGAATTCCGATCAATGCTCAGCCGAGTCTAAAACTTGTGTACCTATCTCATTGAACTAACTAAACATACCGGCCGGTAAGTCTAACTAAGTACTGTAGCCCTTTCTGAAATCGTCTTTTTTGGTAGTCTAGGAGTAGTCAAACCTGCGCGGAAGATGGTGGGTGATACGATAACTCTCAAAAACAGCTTGTAAACATGAGACGGCGGTAGGCGATCTATAATCCTTCAGTAAGGCTAAGGTTTTATGTAAGCCATCTTGTAAAACTACTGCCTGAACTGTTTAAAACAATTTGCGATTTGATTTGTATTAAGATGTTTTGTGTATAACTTAAATTTGGTATTTTTTTGCGTAATGAAACTCCCATCACATACAATCAGTACCCAATCCCGGGATTACGATAGTCCCGGGATTTGGAAGCCCTAGTCCGCACTATTGCTCGGAGATGCTTAGTTCTAGAAAGCTGTAATTTGGCATGAATATACATATTAGTTACGCTGACAAAGTGGTACAATAAAATTTGGAAATGTATTTTTTTATAGGGTACCTCCCCTACTCGTAAAGTGGGGATGTAATTTTTTTTTCTTGCGTACCCCATGGTGCGGCATATCGTTGAATAGGTCTTAAAAAAATATTGTGGGTTTGTTAAAACTATTTCTTGATTAAGTGATGCGTTTGTGTAATATTAAGCTTTAAAGTGCTATTTTTTGTTAGAGTCACGTGTCCCCCCCCCCCCTGCCAGCTAAATGGTGGTATTTAGATGGCTGAAAAAAATCACGGTTATGGCATATATAACGTAGTTGAAAGGAAAACTATCACAGCTAAGTAGGCTGTACAAACTTACGAGTCATAGTCGACCAACTTATGAAATGATTAAAAAACCAATGATTTTTCTCGAGCGGCGGCAGGGGCGTCGGGCACGTCATACCACAGGCTAGCTAGATGCTAATAAGTCTTAGAAAGGTACTGTGGGCATCGTCAACTTCGGAACCCTATACTTCGCGCGTGGCCCGACACGCACTTGGCCGGTTTTTGTAGGTATAATTATAGAAGAAGTAAGGTAAACTTAGAATGACAACCTTCAAACAAATCAGCGTATAGCACGACACAACTTAGAAGGCGTGCGGCGAAGCACTTAAGCCGTTGTCGCAGAGTCAATTACACTTAATCCGCGCGCCTTCTAAGTTGTGTCGTGCTATACGCCCGAAATAAGTGTTAAATGCGATAATAGATGTCAAAGGTAGCCTTCATACAAATTTGGACTTTGGCTAGATGGCTCGCTTTAGAATCTTATATAATCACATTGTCTCGCTGGTATGTATAATACTTATGTAGGCATGCGTGACGGTCTGATGGACGTGAAAATATTTTTGCGAGAGGTAGATTATAATAGTTTAGATTATCAGCGATAAATTATCCTTTTTTTATACCAATGGTATAGGCAAACGAGCACACAGCCCACCTGATGGTAAGTGGTCACTGCGGTCCATGGATACTGAAATCCTATGATCCCCTATTAAGAAACCATAAGATCTCGAATGCGTTGCCTACCCTGAGGCCTAAGATGGAATGCCACTGTGCCAGAAATTTCACCGGCTGCCTTAACCCCCTACCGGAACACAACAGTGCGAGCACTGCTATTTGGCGGCAGGTTAGCGGGGAAAGATGGTGGTACCACCCCGGACAGACCCAGCACCAGCTCCTACCACTAACAAAAATCCTTAAATGAGTTATGATAATTATTAATTGTTGTTATCATTTGGATTGGGTTTGATGTAGGTTTGAGTTAGCTGCCTATGTTGATCTTGGAATAATTACATTATATGCTGGCAGACAGCCCATGTGCAGAAGCAACTTAGATTCGAAAAGTCATAAATTATAAAATATGTAAAATCAGGGGATTAGGTGTCGAAGGAGTTTAAAAAATTGAATGTTCGGAAAACGTTCAGGCCCATATTAGAGAGTGCGCCCACGGGTGACTTTTGTCGCCGTGACAAAAAAGTTTCCTTGGACTTGACCGAGTGACGAAACGGTCGCCGGCGACAAAAGTTTCCCGTTTCCCGTGGGCGCACTCTCTGACTATTCTGACTATTCATATTGTCTATGATCATAGAGGTGGGATCCTGTAGGACAACAATAAAACCAATTATAATTTTCATATCTAATATGTTTATAATACACCGTCATAGGTTTTTCATATAAATTTAACTCCTATATCTATGATTATATTTATATGGTAGTCTAACAGATCGCCGATTGTGAGGTGAAATATTGCGTACTATTACTTATTCTGTGGTGTTAGGTACACTCGACAGTAAACGTACTTATTCTACTCCTTGTGCATCTCCTCTACGCTCAAGGGTCTTTTTGGACTATTCGCATGCTCAACTTTTAATAAATTTCTTTGCAGCCTTGTATAATAATTGATTATTAACAGCTAAGTAATACTCATCTTCTCGTTTCATAATCAAGCAATGCGCAATCGATTGAGAAATCAATCTACACTTATATTCGGGCCATTATTAGCTCTCGATCTCGAAGGTGTTTATAGGCCCAGCGAGTGCTTAGCCCGAGCCCCGACCCCGAGCCCACGAGCTCGGCACCAGGTGGCCAGCTTTGTCATGTTTTCTTTGTAATCTCTGCCCCCAGGCCGCCCGGTACTTGCAGCGCGTTCGATAAAAATATCTCGCGTTGATAAAGTTTGGTGGAATCTTGCCCTGTAAAATAGGTCGTTGAGTGAAGTAAATATGGACTGTTCAGCTTAATAGGTAATCGTTCTGTAGGTAGGAGGTACCATAATTATGAAATAAACATTGATATGTTGTAACGGTCCGAAAACGGTAAGCTGATTTTTTCGGCCAACACCTATAATTAATAAGAGTTCTTGTGTAAATGGAGAAATAATATTTTGCAATCCGTGTACGTGCCTGTTTATCGAGAATTCCATTTTGATAGATATTTTGTTATTTAAAGGAAATCTTAAAGTTTACGAATTTATTTTTAACTGAGTAGTTATGAACTTAAATTGCTCGTGACGTGACGCTCAGTTAGAAATAGGAATCCTGAGTAAACAAATGGAGCACTTAAGTATGCCTTAATTTTCTAACAATATTTCGGGAACATAATCTCCTCCGCTCGCCGCCCACTTACGTCTTTGTTTTTATTCATGCCATTTTCTATATTTTTCGCAGGTCGAGGGGCTCTTTTCTGTTGTCTCAGGTGCGCGGTGGAGTAATCTCGTGAACTCATATAATGTAATAAATATAGAATGAGGTCTCGACAAATCTCTTACTAGTATTTGCGTCTAATTTATGTATTGTGAAATAGAAAGTACTTGTTGGTTTATAATGGAATTATCGAGGACTAAGCTTCTGCCCGCGACTTTCAAGGCATTCAGCTCGAGTACCAATTATCTATTACAGAAATCCAACGCACGCTTCGCTAACCTACTTAGTAACATGTTTGGGATCAATTGGAGTGGGTTCAAAGCACTGCCGACCTATACACGATATTTATATGTACGATATTGTATGCAAGCACAAGACTGTTAACATTTTGCGAGCATTTAGCGGGCGGGCGCTTCCATGCTGTGATCAGAGGACCGGCGCGCCAGGGCGCTCGAAGGGTTGCCAACTTGTCATCTCAATATTGAATATATTCTGTAAGAGGGAAATAGATAGTTTATTGAAATTATTGTAAATAGAACGACAACAATACTCTTTATTGAACACCATAAACAAAACATAGAAAATATAGAAAAAATAGGTACCCAGTAAACAACAGGCGGACGTAATCGCTAAACATTATTAGAGTCGAGTTAGAATATATATGTATACTTATAATACTAATAATATATCTGTAGAAGAAGTCGCGTCTGAAACTTGAAAATTAAAAGAAACTATCAAGTCGAGGGGACTATATAAACGATATTAAACAAAAATAGAGATTTTTAGAAAAAAAACTGATGTGTGCATGCATGTAACTCCGGATTTAACTCGAAAACTACTGGACCGTTTGAAATTAAATTTTATGGGGGTGTAGTTTATAACACTGGTCAATGTATACGCATAATTCCCGCGGGAACGCTATTTCCGAATTCCACGCGTACGAAGTCGCGGGCAGGAGCTAGTTCCAATTAAAATCAATAGGTACCTAGGTAAAAAGTATCAGAACTTTTACAATCAATAATTCAATTTCATAAATATCAGCGCTTTTGGTAACCCTAAGTCGATACTAGCGTAGCGCTGGGGCGCGCGCGCTATTCATTCACACTACACATTCACATACACCCAATACATACGAGTATTCTATATACATACCTACCAATATATAGCAGAACTATGTGAATCCTGAAAGTGTTTACCCACTTTTTTCACCGATTTTGGTGACAAATTGTAAAGGCGGCCTCACAGTAAAACATAACTTAGATGTTTTGCTAGAGCCTTCTGATTGCCATCTTATGTACGTAATTGCGTGTTTTATATGGACTCTGCGATACAGGCCCCGAGTCTAGTGCGGAGACCGCAGTAATACTTAGTTTCCTTGTATTTTTTCTGACTTAAGCTTGTAATTTTCTTGCTAAATAAACGTTATTCTTATTCTTATAGCTCATAATAAGTAATATGCTGCCTAATACATGTTTCTCAATGCTATCTCATTAACATAAGTCCATTCCAAATGGCTTCCTTCCTCGTCAACGGGTAGATAGATAGCCGGCATATACCTGTTGTACACTTGTATAAATAAAATATATGTATAAGTGCCCAATACAAAAATGTACAAACCTTGTACATTAATATTATAATTATAACGTACAAGGGTCATATTACACGAAAATACCTAAATATGAATATATTTATGTAGGTACCAACCAACTACGTTATTTATTCGCGACTTCAAATCCTCGTCGTATTGCGGAAACCGATAAAGATTAGCATTTGGCCGGTTTTCCGCCAATAATGGTAATTTTTACCGACGAGAGTTAATCCGGGGAAAAGATAGGTCCCGGAGCCCAAATCTCGGCTCGAGCCCTCTCGAAAGCCGAGGGCTAAATAAGGGTTGAACGGTTAGGTACCCACGCTAAGATTCGAATTTCAGAAAATCTGTTTTTAAAATAAGTACTTTACTTATTGGTTTGGCGCCAGTTTAAAGTTTTTGTAGTGTAAACTTTTACACAACCCTAAATTAAAAATTTTTTTACATTACCCTTGGCCATAAAGTGGGATTTTCTGCCCGCTACGCGGAGAGAAAATCTCACTTCTTGGCGAAGGCAAGACGTAAAACTTTTGACAAACCACGGGCGGTAATTCGTAAAGCCCCAGATCGCATATTTATGGCCCTCACCTTCGGTTCGGGCCACAGAAACCTGCGATCTGGGACATTTACGAATTCACCACCCTAGGTCTTCTATTTCATTTCTCATACTCTGAAAGTTTATCATTGTTCATCTGCGTAGCGGGTTGAAAGTGATGCATGGCGACCCTCCAATTACTTTACGACCCTAGGGTCGTAAAGTAATTGAAGGATTTGACATTCATAGCTCCGTCTCTTTCAAACTCATATACAAAGTCATATGTTAAAACAGGACAAATACTCTCATGTCTCTCGCTCTATTTAGACTCTGACTCGTACTATTTAGCGCTCTCACTAGCGTTCGAGCGCCAAACGACTCGTCAGAAATGGGTGCCTTTCAGCCCTTGGTTTTGTGTAAGGATTTTTTCTTTTGCCGTGATGCTCTCATATGTTGTAGTAGCTCCATAATAAGCTTCTATAATATTCAAATGCCTAAATGTATATACCACAAGTTTACTGTCAGTAATAAACGTTAACGGAAATCAATTCGCGCGGCGCCATCGCCGTAAATACGGTGATGTCATAAACCGCCATTTTGAATCTCAGCCATCAGGTTATGAGGCGTTAAACTTTACATCTCACTCAATTTTCCTCATTCTATAAGAATGTTATGGACTGTGAAATTTCCCTTATGTTCATAGCACATTTTGTTGGTTGTTACTATTTAAATATTAAAATTCTGAATTTTAACAATGTCTCTAAGAAGAGGAAAAATTGTATCCATATCCATATTATCTAAATATATAAAACTCAAAGGTGACTGACTGACTAACTGACATAGTGATCTATCAACGCACAGCCCAAACCACTGAACGGATCGGGCTGAAATTTGGCATGCAGGTAGATGTTATGACGTAGGCATACGCTAAGAAAGGATTTTGCGAAATTCCCACGGGAACGGGAAAACAACGGGATTTTACATTTAATATTTCTGCGCATACGAAGTTGCGGGGAAAAGCTAGTTAATATTATAAATGCGGAAGTAACTCTGTCTGTCTGTCTGTTACCTCTTCACGCTTCAAGCGCTTGACCGATTTAGATGAAATTTGGCATGGACATAGTTCGAGTCCCGGGAAAGGACATACGCGGGCAAAGTCGCAGACAGAAGCTAGTACTTCATAAATTGTCATACGAAACAAGTATACGATGCATGACATATCGAAGCGTTCTCGTTCTTAAATATTTAATACATTGGAGATTTCTCACAATGTATCAGAACTTGTCATTTCATCGCTTCATTCGACCTAAAGTGTATTATTTCGTTTATGTCTTTCGAATAAAAGAATTTAATGCAATCCACTTTAGCGCTGAGTCACACAAAGTTGCATATTCCGCTGACTTGCATGAATACGACATGAACCAAGCATAAAATGAAGCTTTTAGGGTCGATGGAAGTATGCAGAATGCAGTTAAATGGAATAGGTACTTTTCCTTTCTTCTGTAGGTACCACGATATATGGAATCGTTTAGACGGCTTCATTCAATTTCAGAAAAACAGAATTGAAAACTTAAAAACATTTTTTAGCATAAAATTCCTTATTCAAGGAAACCATTTTTCACCTCACTGGCTCGAAAGTGGTCGTTTTGCAGCTTGATATCCGAGCGCAAAAGTTGTTTTTATCCGCTAGCGTGGAAAGTGTTTTTGAAATTCGAACGACGCATGACGCCACTGTCACACTAAAAAAACAACGATACGTTCTGAAACGCAATTCGTCGTGAGAGTTTTATTAAAATAAAGGTTCAATTTACTTAATATCATCATTAATAACATTATATTAATAATACACCGTTTCAGATGTATTTCATTATTTCACTATGTTTTATCACAAAAATACTTAAATATGTGTATATTTTAACTGTATTCAATGAATAATTGAATCTTGATGTACGAGTAGGAGTGATTTGGAACGCAACCTCCGGAAAAAAAAACTTAATTAAAAAAAAAAAGTTTTAGATTGCTGGTTTTGTAATTTAGAATACCTATACGAAGTAATAAAGAAAATATGAGCGATTCTAGCGATGAAGATACGAATTTAACTCCTCCAGAGTTAGCACAAACTGTACGTGACGCCGAACTAAGTCTTCTTCCCGAAAAATCGCGCGTGAGGTGAAAAATTTTGTGTTGCGCTCAGCAGCAAAGTCGTTTGCTGTCTCGTGCCTTGAAACCCTCGTTACACTCAGGATTCTATATTTGAACCACTCGCTTCGCTCGTGGTTCAACCCTAGAATCCTTCGTTCACTCGGGTCTCAATCACGCACTCACAGCAAACAACAACTTTGCAGCCTTGCATAACAAATAACTATTATTATTCTGCGCCCCGTTCCGCGTTGGGCCCGCGTGGAGACTATAGACTAAATAAAGCCCAAACCTTCGCGAGATGAGAGGAGGCATGTGCCCAGCAGTGGGCCGTAAATAGTCGTTGTGGTGGGCGGTGGTGAATTTCATTATTTGTTTTCGTTCGGCAATCAAGTCATCGGTTGAGTAATTAGTTTACCGCGTTCCGCTGTAAAAGAAGCTTTTACCGAATGTGCCATAAAAGGGCTATTAGCAAATTGCCATCGACCAAGCCATTAATTAACTCCATCGAATGAGGCTCCGGTTTTTGATGACGCGCCATAGCGGGTTTATTGCGAATCTTTTGGAGACTATCCGCATTAATTGAAGACAGAAGCATAATAATATTCCGTGTGGGAGACTCTAGTAATACCTACTTGGCCTGCAATTATAGTCTTTAGTTTCAGTTTATTACAAATATAAAAGGAAACTATGCCCTTCGCTATCAGAGGCTTTTTTTCTTTAGTCTGGGCTTTCACTTCAGGGGTCAGTCTGAAATCAGCGCTGGGCATTAACACCTAGCCTATCATATGCTGAGACTACTCATTGTCATTTTTTTTAAATACATTTTTACGTAGGTACAGTCGACGTCAAAGAGATGTTTACACTTTTGTACCTTAATACAACGGAATAGGGTGAAAAAGTGTAAACATCTCTTTGGTTGACGTCGACCGTACCTCAGTGTTCGCTTATCAATAATATACCTACATACAATTTCATACATATTCATGTCTTGAAAAGTCGTAAGGAATGTTTGTTATTTAATTAAATAACATGACAATTAAATTATTCTGAAGTTTGAAAAAGATATTTATTTGGAAAAAAGACGTAACTTTACGTAAGAGGCCCTTCACAGTTCATCTTTCCACATTTTATCTAAATAAAATTTCTGATACAATTCCTCCCAAAATTTCACTCTCTTGTCTTCTGGTATTCTTACCATTTTGAATTGTTTTCCAATGTTTAAAGCTTTAAGAGGAAACTGGTTCCTAAAATTGCGCCAACGTAAATTTCCTAGATGGGCGTCATTTTTTTTTGGAGTTGGATTTCTGAAATCGATAAAAAACACAGATTTCAAAAACAGAAAAGTAGAAATATCTAAGAACCAAGCAATCACTTCCAAATTGGAAATTGATTGGCATTCACTGAAAATTGAAGTCATGAACAGTTATTTTCCACCTTACCCGTATTTTGCGAAATTCGTCCATAATCTTGCGATTTTCTTAATGAAGTGCCTTTCATTAGATACCTCCGCGCTATTGTAAACGTCGTTTGCCGATTTACATTTGAATAGGTAGCAGATTTCATCCCCAAACGTCGCTCCCGACAAATTCAAATTCCCGACCGAAGAAATCCAGCCAGCATTGAACGCGCCTTTGAATGCAAACCTGTACAAGTAAAGTTTCGTACACGACACTTCGGAGTGTAATCGTGCTTGCCGAATCAACGGATAAATAACTTGGTCCGACACGTACTTTGTGTACCGCCGCAAACTTCGCTCCCCGATCGTTCCATTCACAAAATAAAACGCCAGTATTTTCCTAAGGATTTTTCTGTATCTTTTCCCACCGTATTCATCCACCACTCCTTCGAAGGGCAACAAATATTGGAAATTGTAATTTAAATACTTCAGAAGCTTTCTGTTTTGAACTAAGCCTTTCAATTTGTGAAGGGCTTCCAAGTTCGTATATCCCATCATTACATCGACGAAATTGTTGGTCTTATGGGCTTTATATGCATCTAGGGGCAATTTGTTCATAAATGCGTATTTTTTTATCTTTTCGATGGTGAGCCCGAAGGAATTTATCAACCGTTGACTGTCTCTTACTTCGGTGCTATCGAAAAGATCTTGTGACGCCGCCGTCAACTCCTTACTAGACGCATTAACAAGAAGCTCGTAGAGTTTTGTACGGTTCAATTTATCATATGGTCCATGTAAATTAAAATATAACTTGTTACAAATTTCAAAACTATAGATTCTGTAATCGGCTGGTGACAATGCACTACCACTTTGAATAATAACTCTTCTAAACAGGTCATCAGTCATGGAGGATGTTAAAAACGACGCTACTATTGCTGCTCCCTCTCCCGATCCAAACACTGTTATATTGGTCGGATTTCCATTAAACTTATAAATGTTATCTCTAACCCACTTGAGAGCTGTTATTATATCCTTTGCTCCCATATTACCTGAAGCAAATTCATCCTCTGTATTCAAAAAACCTAATATGTGTGTTCTGTAAGAAACAGTAACAACGATTAGATCTTCGTCAATTAGAAAATCTGGTCTATGAGAGCTGCAATACTCGTGAACCCACACCATGACGGGGTACTTTGTAGTTTTGTTTATAGAGATAGGCATGTACACACTGAGATACAAGCAATCATCATCGAGAGAGTTATGAGAAGATTCTACAATAGGATTTCTGTAGTCGCACACATTACTATTAAATGCGATCCTCAATCTCTTCGGTGGCTGAAAAAGAGTAGAGACGAAGGTTTAAGATAATAATTGGAATTTCTTTTCCATCTAGCTTTGAGCGATAGTACCTAATTTTTTTTAACTTGAAAATTATATAGTATAGGTTACATTGAAATACATTAAACACTTTTAAAAGACTACCTACCTTGAATCTCAATCGACCGATGGGCGGCACGGCGTAAGGAATCTTCCAAAACGCAGCAAATGGCTTGTTGTCAAACAAAGTTGATAATTTTCTCCCGACAATCACAACTCCGTTTGAATTCAAACTCACGGTATCTTCACAACCACTCCGCGGAAACATCGAGAACAAATTTAAATATAAAATGATGAAATGTATAGAAATGTTAATGGAACGAGGCATGATTGTATTAAAATGGCATATTTTACACGGAAAAGTCTCAATGTTATTGAAACAGAGTAGACGTCAAGTGCAAAATACGTTATTATTAAACTATATAAAATGCGTAAAATGTTTACTAAACTGTACTTTCTTACCTTATCAGCCGATTCAACGAGTCCTTCCTATGGAATATAGGTAATCTAGACAACTCACAAGTAGCTAAAAAAAACACCAAATGTCGCTGTGGGTAGTAATGATCTGATGAAGATGGCATAGCTTATATAGACTAACAGTAAGAAAAAGTCTTGGATACCTACTTATAGAAACAGAACTTACAAACTATTAGAATTATTTTTATTAGATTCTCTTAGTATATTGTATATTATAGGGCAGCCATAAAGATTAATTTTGATAGCTGACTGATAACAACTACCATCACTTCACTTTCGTCTCATATTCAATTTAGGTATACGTCGATGATGGCGTGTTCATTATTATACTTCAAAGTTTTGTGCTCTGTGTTGATAGGTGCTTATTCTCTAAAGCCTTTAGTACAAACAACACATGGCAGGGTAGCGGGGAAAGTTCTGAAGACTTTATTGAAAGATGTTGAATATTTCGGTTTCCAAGGGATACCGTACGCGTCTCCGCCCGTCGACGAATTTCGGTTTATGGTTCGGAAATGATTTTCAGTTTATATTTTATCATAATAATATACCTATTACAGTACACTCATGTTTATAATAATTGTTGATATTACTGTCTAAAAAGTAAGCACGAAATTTAGGTACGTAAATTTTTAACCTTTTTAATCTATTTAATTTCAGCCGCCTCAACCCATCGACTCGTGGAATGAAGTCCTAAATGCCACAAAAGAAAAGCAACCCTGCTTTCAATTTAGCAACGACGTCAAAAAAGGCCAACCCTTTGGTCATTACGGCACTGAAGATTGCCTCTACCTCGACATTTACACGCCCGCATTAGATCAGAACACGCGCGCAGTTATTTTATTCCTACACAATGCTCAATTCAGATATTCTTACAATAAAACGGATTACCGGCCCGATTTTTTTATCGAGGAGGACGTCGTGATTGTAACAATAAATCATCGCTTGTCATTGTTCGGGTTCCTTTCTCTGGAAGAAAAGATTATGCCGGGAAACGCGGGATTAAAAGACATCGTCGCCGGCTTAGAGTGGGTAAAAAATAATGCGATATACTTCGGAGGTGATCCTAAACGAATTACATTGATGGGGTCGCAGGGAGGCGCGGCTGCGGTTGATCTTCTCGTCCACTCGCGAGCTAAGGAATTATTCACTTCGGCTATCTTGCAAAGTGGTACGTCGTGGAGCACTATGTACCTCCAGGAAGGGACTCGCGAACGTGCGTTCAAACTGGCCGAGTTGTTGAAGAGAAGCACTAGTAGCGGAGAGCGACTTTTAGCGGAGCTCAATGAAATTTCCCCCGAGGCTTTACTAGGTCAAGAAACTGTTGCAAACCCCAAAGATTATTCCAAAGAGACTCAAAGGAGTTTGCTTCCGTTTGGGCCTGTAGTGGAAATGCAGCCGGACGGCCTAGTGACCGAGTACCCCGAGCGGGCCCGTGCGATGAACATGCCCTTTATGATTGGATTTAACTCTCGGGAGGGTTTAGAAGCGTCGTTGCAGTATCTCATCGAGCCGAGATACTTGAGTTTCCTCGAGAAAGACTTCCCTTTATTAATGCCGAAAAGGATAAGTTTTAAATTCGATCCTCTCGGCACCCGCTACTACGATGCGGTGGAAGATGTCAAGAAATTTTATTTCGGTGGTAAGGTTAAGATTAAAAGTGTGCCGGATTACGTGACCTACATAGGTGATGTGTTAACCATGTATGCCGTGGACACTATGGCGGAGAAATACGCCAATATATCATCCAGTTCGGTATTTTATTACCAATTTGACTATTATAGCGAATTGAGCGAGAATAAAAATAATTTATTGAAGCTGTCGCTGGCACAGGAAGGCACGTGGGGCGCCGCGCCGGCCGACGACCTCTGCTACCTCTTCGTGTGCCCCCGCCTGAAACATAAATACATGAATTACTATCAGAAAAACTCTAAAGAAAGCCTAATATCTAGAAATTTAGTTAGACTGTGGAGTAACTTTGCGAAATTCGGGTAAGTGTTATTTACTGACCTATTTGTATGTTCAGTGATAATTATTCTCTTGACCCTTGGTTTTAATAAATAGTGTGGACAGTTTACAGTCACTATTCTAATAAGCTGACATGACTGACCACCCAATAAACGATACCTACGTATAAACGTAGGCTTATAAAAGCCCGGTAGATTAATTAAAAATCAACTCTAGTTAATTTTTATAAGTTATCTATACTTACCCACCAAAATGCTTCAAATTTACAGGAATCCCACACCGACCGGTGACAAATTACTAGAACCTTTGACTTGGCCTCGATACGACAGCAAAACAAAACAATATCTACACATTGGCAAACAACTGGAAGTGAGACGTAACTCAATCAATAAGCGATTCCGATTCTGGGACCGATTCCTGCAGAAGTGGGAGCGGAGAGCTGTGAACGGGATCGTTTCCGAGGCGGCGAATAAAGATGAACTCTGACTAGATTGTTTCATTATTTCAAATGTTTGTATTATAGGTATACTTACATATAGGCACCTACAATACAAACATTGTAGTGAACATGGTAATTATTATGTGTGATTGCAGTGAAGTATAAAAATTGACATCTACATAAATCGGTAAACTTACCTATGTAGATGACAATTTTTATAACTATGCTCTTCTGAAAACAACATATACTTATATCATTATAAAAATAAATACAGGTATTTCCATTAAGTCTAATACAAATCGATTAAACCTGTTATCGTTCTGGCACAGATAAATTAGTGAGTGTAAAGCGCAAGATTAACTCGCACGTATCTACGGGCCACGTCAGTAGTCAAACAACTAAATAATGAATACCTAATATTTATCATTATCACTTATAAAATTGACAGCCGGCCTAAACATGCCACATAAAACATGCTTAGTTTACTGCCTAGCAATTTTATGTTTCTTAAATATAATTGGAGCGAGTTTAGTGGTAGATACGAATTCGGGTAAAATAGAGGGCAAGGAAATACCATCCATATTGCAGAATGAGAAGTACTATACTTTTGCGGGCATCCCATATGCTAAACCACCGGTCGGTGCCCTCAGATTTATGGTAAGTGAATAAAGGTATTTACATAAATGCACTACTTGGAAAATTAGACTACTTAGGTACCTACTTATTTATGGAAAGATCAAATTCATTCCCGCATTCTCTTAAGCATGTAACAACAACACAGTGTATGCCTACTATATACCTATATATTAATATATACTTATTTGATTTTACAAATGTCTACTTTTCAGCCTCCTGAGCCTCACCCTGGTTGGGATGATATATTAGACGCCAAAAAGGAGAAGAAAATATGTGCTCAAAGTAATAGCCCGGTGAGGCGAATCAAAAACGAAGGTTTCTGCGGAGATGAAGACTGCCTCTACCTTAATATCCATACACCAAAGCCACCGACACCAAATCTGCAGCTACCAGTCATAGTGTTTTTGTACAATGAACACTTCAGATTATCCTTTAACGGAACCAAAGATTATGGGCCGGACTTTTTTATGCACGAAGATGTAATCGTCGTGAACGTGCAACACAGACTCGGAGCTCTAGGTTTCCTTTCTTTCCAAGATGATTTACTACCGGGGAATAATGGAATAAGAGACGTTATCGTAGCTCTTAAATGGGTGAAAGAAAATATACAATTCTTCGGTGGTGATGCAAGCCGAGTAACGATAATGGGAAGCCATAGCGGTGGGGCTCTCGTTGATATACTACTCCATTCCCCTAAGGCTAAAGGCCTGTTCAGTGGTGCTATAATGCAAAGCGGAACTTCATGGAACTCTATGTACTTTAATGACAAAGCTCGAGAAAAGGCTATTGAACTGTCTAAAGCCCTCGAGGAGGAGTCAGCAACGAGCTCTTACTTATTAAACCGATTTGCTAATATTCCTGCTCAAAAGATCGCAGAGTCTGAATCCCTTGCTGTACACGCTGATGAAGCAAGGGCGATTCAAAGAGGTGTTCCTCCTTTTGGACCTGTTATTGAACACGATCACCCCGATGCCGTCATTACCGAATACCCTGAAAACAAGCCAATTGATATTGATGTTCCCGTTATGATAGGCTTTAACTCCAGGGAAGCCATAGAGATGTCTGAACGCTACCTACACAAGCCCCAATACCTAACGTTTGCTGATAGAGATTTCCTAGTATTATTCCCAATACGAGTGAAGTACCACTTTAAAATGCACGATCAAGTATACAGTCAGGCTGTCGAAGATATCAAGAACTTCTATTTCGACGAAAGCTACATCAAAATCAGTAAACCAGGGGAATACATTACGTACATCGGCGATCTGATGTCCTTTTATCCCGTAGATTACACCGTAAGAAAATACACAAATTCTTCAAGTACAAAAGTATTTTATTACATGTTTGACTATAGCGGAGAATTGAACTGGAGGAAAAAACTGAGCCTAGACAAAGCGATGTCTATTGACGGGACTTGGGGCGCTTCGCTGGGAGATGACCTTTGTTACTTGTTCGTCTGCAATGCCATTAGGAAATCGTATAAGAAAGCTTTACGAGATGAAGACTCAGAAGAAATTGAAGTTTTGAAAAATATGGTTAGATTGTGGACTAATTTTGCGAAAGAAAGGTAAGAAAACTACTGTTTCTAATTGGATGGTAGGTACACAAATGGACATGCCTCTTTATGTCTTTTTATTTCAAAATAGGCTGTGGTGATATAAAATGTGCTATTTCTAATTAATTTAAAAAATAGGAGTAATTAGGTAATTAACGTTATTTTTACTGTAAGTTTATATATGGTCGACATAACGCGTGCGTCGTGTTCCAGAAACCCGACACCGCCTGGCGAGCAGCTGACTTGGAAACCAGCCTCCAAGGAAAACAAGGAATGCCTGGTGATCAGCGACGAGCTGGAACTGAAAACCCGCCTGTACGAAGACAGGGTGCAATTCTGGGACGACTGGATGTCCAAGTACGGCGCCCTGGCGGTCGATGGAGTGATACGTGACATAAAAGATGAACTGTAGCGACAGAAACATTATGAGTGCGAGACAATTTAATACCCTGCAACTTGATTGACATTAGATATCATCATCGTCAAATATTATCATTGAGAAGAATATTTTAACTGACACACATACATACGATTTATTATATATATTTACAAGAGACAACACGTATTTACCTACAAGTGTAGTTTAAGTCCAATAATCTTTAAATTCCTCTACTAGAAATTTTACATCAAAATTTTTAGGTTAAAGTGGGTGATTAATGCACTCACTTTTTAAAAGCATGCAACTAAACTTCTTATACTATATGAAATATTATTATGTATATATAGGGACTTTATTTATTAATTCTTGTAAGGAATCTAGTAGGAACTTTTCAAACTTAGTTTTAAAAACATGTACACTACTGCAGTCTTGCTCCGTCGTATGAAAGAGTGACCAGTAATTTCCAGCCATTTTTATTTAAAAATGACTTCATTGATGACATATTAATCACTCATTTAATCGATGACAGTTATTAAACTGTCGATTGGAAGTGACTGCGGTCTCTAGGTATTGTTATCAATTTGATAAATTAGGTACACGTTAGTCTTTGTTATCGGAACAGTTTGGCGCTTGCCTTCGATATAATGTTTTTTTAGTCCCACTAATCATTTAAGACATTAAAGAAAAATCGAATATGATGGCAAATAAGTTATTATTTTTTGTGTTAACTCTATTAGTGTTAGACTCCTGTGTCAGCGATGATGCACTAGTGACGTTGAAACAAGGAGTATTGTCCGGGAGCGCGGAAACGACACTATTAAGAAAACAGAGTTATGAAGCGTTTAAGGGAATTCCTTATGCTGAACCGCCACTTGGTGCCTTGAGGTTCTTGGTAAGTACTTGCGTTGTTGGCATATGAATTTATTTGATTAATATCTACTGACAAGTATAGCGTATTTGTATTAATGATTCCATAAAAGTTTACCTTTGCCATTTTCAAAAGGTCATATATTTTATTTCCAGCCTCCAAAACCACAACAAGGATGGGAAGGTGTCTACGAAGGGCATACAAACAAACCAACCTGCCTGCAATATGGCTCCCGTGGGCGTAACGGCGAGCCTTTTGGCTTGTCGGGCTCTGAAGACTGCCTGTACCTCAGTGTCTTCACACCCTCACGCCACGGCTCTGCCCCGGTCGTGGTATTCGACTACAATGACAACTTCAGAACCGGATTCAACGGTAGCGACACATACTCTCCTGACTTCTTTCTTGAACAAGAGGTCATCGTTGTTATGGTCAATCATCGAATGGACGTATTCGGTTATCTTACTACAGAAGATAGTGTTATACCTCCCAATGCTGGTTTAAGAGATTTCATTGCCGCTTTACAATGGATCAAGGAAAATATAGAACAGTTTGGTGGAGATCCTTCTCGGGTCACATTAATGGGAAATCGCGGTGGTGCTGCGCTGGTGCACATGTTATTGTACTCAAAGAAAGCAGAAGGTTTATTTTCCAGACTAATCATGCAAAGTGGCACCGCTTTAGAAGCTGTTTACTTCACAAAACATGCAAGTGAAAAGGCCTTTCAACTTGGGGAAGCTTTCGATATTAAAACCAACGATAGTAGTGTTTTATTAGAAGAACTACAAAAGGTGGGTGCGGAAACAATTTTCACGAAACAAGTCGAGGTTATTGATAATTACGATATGGTTGAACACCAAATGAGTATATATCCATTTTCTCCAGTTATTGAATCTGATAGCCCCGATGCTGTGTTAACGTCTTTACCAGAAAATAGTAAGATTGTGAATGATGTTCCTGTACTAATTGGACTGAACTCTAGAGAAGGGCTGGACATGATATCGCACTATATATTTGAACCACGTATATTGGAGCAAACACAACGCGACTTCCTGATTCACTTTCCGATACGAGCTGGCTTTAGATTCGACCGCAACAGCTCCGTGTTCAAAGATGTTGAGAAAGAGGTACAGGAGTTTTACTTAAAAGAGGGTTATCTATACTACCGTAACATTTTAGAATACGCAGTTTACGTTGGCGATACGTTGCAGAATTATGCATTAGACTATACAGTATCTACTCTGACGAAGGATTTGTCGTCTCCGGTGTATTACTACATGTTTGACTACAGAGGAACGTTAAACGAGAATAGTGAGTACATGGCGCGAATGGCAAGGAGCTCGATGGAGAATTGGGGAGCTACAATAGGAGACGAACTGTGCTACTTACACATGTGCTCAAGGATTAAGAAAAATTACGACGAATTGATAAAGCTAGTGACCGAACAAGCTGAATTAAAAGTTTTGAAGAAAATGGTGCGCATGTGGACTAATTTCATAAAGACAGGGTAAGAATTAAAAACTAATAAGTAATGGTTATTAATTACCATTATGGTATTCACTACCTGATATAAGACAAAGTTAAAAAAAAAGTAGTGATGTCTGAGGTCCCGAATTCCCGATTCGTCATATAAGTAAGGTTAGCACAACTTTTGCATTCATTCATTGTATCATCTTGAATACAATAAGAATAACATAATAATCTTCCACATCAGGCACACTGAAAAAAAAACAAAGACTTCTCTGTATACCTACCTACTTCGCTAATGATCTAGCAACCTTGTCGTCCGAAAGTATGGAGTAGTTTGCGCCAAATCCAGTAGTTCTGATAAATAATAATATTGGTTTATCAATTTTGAATTTCAGAAATCCTACTCCAGATGACCACGACGGAATCTTGAAAAGTTTGGCCTGGGAATCAGTAGATGGAGCCTCGAATGACAAGAGATACATGCACATAACAAAGACTCCACGCATGAAAGTCAACCCCCTCGGAGAGAGGAGCACTTTTTGGAAGAATTTCTTGCAAAAGTACTCTGAAATGGCGATTGACGGTCTTGTCAAAGACTCTGAAAAAGCTCGTGATGAGTTATGATTCAAATATGAGATATTTTTTGTGTATTAACAGCTAAAATATCGTCCGAGTATTTTAATTCAACCTTCATAGCTAAAAAGCTAAAAACTTTATTTAAGCAGCTACATTTAAAGTGCAGCGTGAGTGCAGCGATTGGGAATTTCCTTGTCCCTATTTAAGACTTCGAATAGCGGCCCAGGTAGATATGGTACAGTAGGACATGGAGAGGCATACATTACGGACCTAATGCTCAGCACTGAGTAGTGGGGAATTACATGATGAAAAAGAAATATAAATGTCAAAACAGCCTAATTAACCAAATTAAGAAGTTATTCACTAGAACTTTGAAATCTGCTAAATAACTAAAACAGAGCTTGATTGTGACGTGGCAATAATATTAATGCACTAGCCGATTCCCGCGACTTCGTCCCGCGTAGACTTAGAATTTGCCTACTTGATGGTACTATACATATAGATAGTTATATTCAATTCAATTCAATCATTTATTCAGCAAATTGGCCACATAGCGGCACTTTTACACGTCAGAAAAGAATTTACCAGCGCTTCCTAGACCCATTGCTTGAGAAGAAGCGCCGCAACAAACTCAAGCAGAAGGCCTTTTTTCAAAATTTACATTACATGTATAAAATATACATATAGGTACGTACTAAAATTACATTGAAGGGATGTATAGTCCCTAACTTAAACTTAAATCTAAGATCTTAGAGATGTATAGTCTCCAAGGGTCCAGAAAAAATTTTTTATGGAGATGGCCTCCATTGTCAAATAAATATAAATTCCATAGATGTCGACAGTCTCAAAATGTCAATAAATAATGAAATACATCATGTATAAAAGAGTTCATTCATACATGTCAATAAGAACATGAGGTCTCTCGCTCCAAATGTTTGACTTAGTAATATATTTAAAGCTCATGATTATTTTTAAAAGTCCTTGCAAGCATGAACAGACCGGACCCCACAGACAGCACCCGTTCACGAGCGTGACGCGTATCTCAGCCATATAGTTATGGAAGTATAAAAAAGTTGGTTTAACCCATAAGAAACCCGTTCCCGTGAAAATATCGGGGTAAAAAGCAGCCTATATGTTATTCCCAGGGTCTCAAACTATCCCCAAACCAAATTTCATCCAAATCAGTAAAGTCCTTACGACGTGAAGGGAGGACAAACAAACACACTTTCACATTTATAATATTAGTAAGGATAACTGCTAAAGCAACACAATTATATGTAGTAAATAGACATTCATAAAGTGGTCTTGCCGACGCTAATGAACAAGCTACGAAACCAGAACAAAGCTGGTACGCGCGCTGGCTACAACAAATGGGCGAAACTTGCTGAACTCAACAGGTAAGTATTACTGTATTAGCATAGTTAGGTCGGCAAATAATTAAGTGGGCCTGGAATAAACTTGGTGGCGGGATGAGTTGCAGTTCTTGGATTCATTCACCGCCTTCCTTTTTTTCTTAGTCTATCAGGAAGATTATTGAAAAGTATTGGACACGTATTTTTTTCTTTTTTCACGTAATCAAACTTATACGGAGATATATTGAGTTGAAATGTCGCGTGACGTCACGGTTAGGTACGATTTATACCTAACGGTGACGTAGTTAGCCCCCACTCTCCAACTTTAATGCGTTTTGACTTAGTAATTCTTGATAAAACAAAAAACACGTGTCTAATATTTTTTTCTCAAAAATGGCCGGGAAACTCGTCATTGTCTGCTATCTATCAGACCGCGAAGTGCGTAATTGACGATCAGTAAAAAATTTAAAAAAAAACTCAACTGCATGCCCCGGAAATTTGTATGAAATTGCTTCCGCGGCAGGTATAAGCGCAGGGAATGTTGTATGAAATTTCATTACCGTACAGGTACTTTTTTTTAACTTATAAATACGCGAATGAATTCCCAAACAGCCAAGTATGCATGTTCTGTATCTGTCAATTGACGCGAAACGAAACGTTTTTATCCGTGTCTGAAACAGCGCAATGTATTTCAGGACGGAATTTAAAAAAAAAGCGCGATCCATAAAGAGCGGGAATTCTTGTCTTGTATCAGATTTATTTAGCTAAATTTCATGAAAATAGTTTACTAGTTTGGTTTAAAAATTAAAAAGGTTTTAATTTTGGTAAAAACGAGTTTTCTACATGTGAGTTTTTAACTTGCCGTGTTAGTATCGGTGAATACGAAATAAGACTGGCGTTTCAGTGGACTTGTTGTAAGTACTTGAGTATCTTTGCGTGCGTGTCAATGCCTTATTAACCTTATTATGAATACCTAATATTAAGTTTTTTTTTACATTTTTGAGAAAAGCACTATATAAGCCTCGGCACGTGAAAGGCTTTGCAGGCTTCGTATATATTAAAGGGCCTCGGCGAAGCCTCGGCCCTTTAAACCAATACTCAGCCTGCAAAGACCTACTTTCCCGGCCACAGCAATAATATACTATTATTACCTGTCTGACGGGCTAATTAGAATTTCGATTTCTTCACCCTGTCGTCATCCCTCCTACCTACTTCTAGATAAGTTGTTGGGCGTCTGTCAGAGAGAGGATAGAGATCTAAAGTAGCGAGCTAGCTTCTTGCTACTAGTGCTAAATACTATTTTGCATCCCAGTCGCTTAATACCTACTTCAGTCAGGCGGGTCTAAACGGTCCTGCAAACGGTTTTGAGATATAGGATTTCTCATTTAAATAGGTAGTAAGGGTAGGTTATAAACACGGGTCAACAACATAATATACTCCACGCGGACGAAGTCGCAGTCAGAAGACAGTGTATAGTAGGTAATTAACCACGTTTAGTGCTGCACATCGTGTTTTGAAGTCGGTAACTCAAGTTATCGCACATCATAGTGTGTAAAGTAGCGACATCTATCTAGCACATAGGGAAATAAACAGCTCCACGGCGGGCGACCAAACATATTTGAGACATTGGAGTTTACCGCGCGTTGCTATTACTTTCACAGATGGCACTTCAAGTAAGTTTTAAAAATTCCATATTAATTTTTTTTTTATAAGTAAATTAAGTATAATATGCCATACCTCTACTTGGTTGTTTCTTTTCGTTTTATGAGTTAAGCTTTGAACGGTAAACCTGCACTGCACCCCTTTAAAAAATTCTGGCTGAGCCACGTCGATTTAACATTCTCCATCAAGTTTTATTCACTAATAAAATAATAATACTCCTGAGAACTGCACAGGGTGTTGGCTTGCATTTTAGAATTATTTATTATCCAATCATAGGCCATAGAATGACTAGGCCTTGTTTTATGTTTAATTTTTTTTTCATCTAAACAAATTTTCATGAATGGTCATGTGCGGCTGTTCAAATTATCTTATTACCTGCTATTAATCCAAGAAATATTGAGAAATTAATAAAAACAGCGAAACATTTGACAGCTATATGCGACGTTGTCAACTTTCGGGATAAACCCTCTTAAGATTTGACCGATTCTACGTGGAGCAAATGTCTAAAACCATCCGTAGCCAAAACGAATCGTTTTGCGGATATAGGAAACGGGCCGTAAAAAAGTGCATTCACAATTTGCCTTCAGGGTATTTTGACCCTACGTGCTAATTCGGTATCTAAATTAACAAATAGGTGTTGATTACTTGATTATTAATGCAATTACCATGTAATCAAGGCTACTTCGACTTATTATTGTGACGAATACGCCATAATAACAAAACGCTTCATGTCAAGCGGGATGATTAAGAAGATTTTTTTTATACAATAGCAGAGTCGCGGAAGCGGGACTTTAGTTAGGGCTGATCTTTCAATCGTCAGAAAAAAAAAATCTTCGGATAGTCCATTAAACATTGGAATGCATTCCGGAACAAATTAATGTACTTAGGTGGACTATCTGAAGAATAATTTATTTCTGACGATTGAAAAATAATAAATATAACAAGGGTTTAATAAGGTATCACCTATTATTATTGAATTAAAAACAATTTAAAATGCAAAATGTTAACGATTGCAATTAGGTAGGTACCCAATTATAATCCTGAAATTGGTGCAATTTACTTACTACAAAATGGCCCCCTTGATTTATTCATTGATCTTCACATATGAAAAAAACACAATAGGCTTATACGAATTCCGCAGACATTTAATCTGATCTAGAAGAGTATAAGTATAAGGTACCAATAACTTTGCAATAAGTTAAAAGTAGGTAGGTACAATGCTAAATATGATCCATACTAATGTTATAAATTCGAAAGAAACTTTGTCGGTCTGTCGCAGTCGCTGAGTCGCTGGGAAGAAGCTAGTAATAATAGTTTTACATTTTATAGGCATGGAACAGATAGCCAAAATTTTATTAGTAATAAAAATATAGTTAACATAGTATTTTTTAATATTGCCCCAAACGTTTTTTTTCTTCATTTACTTATACCACACCTGTGCATATACCTACATCGAAGTATGTCTGGGATTAAACAACGGGAATGTATAGAATAATTCAGATGATATACTTTGATATAGCAAAAACGCACTTAAATTAGAACCGACTATCCCCAGACCCCAACATCTTGATTTGTCTGTTTCATTGTTATCTTCAAGTAGGGCCACAACAACAATCAGTGCCCTACGCGTGCTACACTTCGGTCAGTTTTGTTGCATCCGTTTCTTATCTGGTCCTTTCATATTTAGCAACAAAAGACGTTTGAGCGCAGTTTCGTCAAATTAACAGATATGCTCTATACCTATACATAGGTAGATTAGACTTAAGGTGCTTACCCACTAGGCCGTACCATACCATGACCGTAACCGTAGCTTTGGTATACAACGGTGCTCATACGTTACAGTGGGCATGGACACTGTAACGTATGAGCACCGTCGTATACCGAAGCTACGGTTACGGTCATGGTATGGTACGGCCTAGTGGGTAAGCACCTTTAAAGTTAATAAAATACTGAATAGAAGGAACTCTAAAACAAACACTTTTCCTGCGATTATTTATTAAAATAGATGCCTAGCATGTCGGCTGAAACCACAGGCCAATAAGCCAATTTATTCAGTGAGGTGTCGGCTTCGGCGGCGAACGCTGTTTGTTTTACCTATCGAATACGCGTTTCTCTTTTATAATAAGAGGTGAACTAAATTTATAAAACAGCTTAAATATGTAATATAATATACTTAGGTATTTATATTCATCAAGCTGATTAAAAAACAACCTTAGTACGTTTAATTACCATAATATTCTGTATTTACTAAAATATACTTTCACATTTCTTTGCGATCGCGTGACCCCGTTTTCGATGACCGTTTCATCTTTATAGTAAGCACCTAATTGCCGCTTTCGAGTTGCCTTCGAAAATAAACATAAAGCTACAAGACACGGTAACGGGCACGCGTTCGTTCCGAGAGTGAAAACAATGCGATTTTACCGGATAAAGTCAGTTTTATTGTGTAAAACAAAAATAAATTTGGTGTCTATCGGTACTAGAAAGTAGTTGAAACACTACAGGGCATTACTGTATTGTTTTAGTTAACTTTATAGATATAAAGCAGTTTTAGTTTAATATTTTTTTCAAGTACTTAAATCTTAGGAGGTAGGTAGGTAGTGCTTTCACTTAAAATCACGTTTAATAAATGCCTCTAGCTTATTTATACGTAGGTATCTGATTTATATTGTTGCTAAAGGACTTCCTATAAGTATTTAATACTTAGTCAACAATGATTATGTTTTCACTTTTCTTAATTATTACTTAGGTAGGAACTTATAAAATATATTAAATAATGAAAAAAATCGAATTCACGGCCCTGCGTCCGCCGGTTCACTCCACACCAACTTCGCGTTCCTTGATTCGTTGAGATTTTTGAAGGAGTTTTTACTAATAGTTATTAATTCATCATCATCATAATCATGTCAGCCCAAACACGTCCACTGCTGGAAATGGACCTCGCCACTCAGACCGGTCTTTTGCCACTCGTATCCACCGTGAGAGCCTATTCGAGTCCACGAAGTGATTCTATAGGGAACGGAAAAGGAATCTCCCTATAGCTTCTCGGATAAACCTGTCATTCGAGACGTCAAAAGTGACTGCTAAACTCACTAGATCCAAAAGTCTAAACGTCGTTCGGCACCTAAATTGTGACGAGTATCGAGACGCGCGGGTGGGTAAATTGCGCTTCTTGGAATTGTATTGTAACAGTAATTTACTGTCTCGCAAAAATTGGAAGACTGCTTGTCCTTATTTGAGATATAGAAAATCCTATATCCCATGTACGGACTCGAATAAGGCCCCAGATCATCATCCTATTTCATCTTGGAGGCCTACCGACAGCTCGTCTCTCGGTCCGGCAATCAGAGCTTTATTCGTAGATAGATACGTAATATAATAAATTCGTTTGAATGCTTTTGATCGGTCTAATGACACAGTCTAATTCTATTCCACCACCAGAGGGTTTGGGCTATAATCCCCATCGCTGGCCCAGTGCGGATTGCTAATTCAATTCGCGACACATAAATTGTATTTTTTTAGGAGAATATGAGAAGGACACGTACTTATTACCGCAAAGGATTCTTTATCGTCCGTTATAATCCAGCCTGACTTTAACAACCAGCCGTGATCCAACGAGTTACGTGTGAAGTTAGTTTCCTATTTCCAGTCGGCTGGGTTTGCAGCTATTACTCGCGGTTACATATTAGCCCCTCTGCAGCGGTATTACGTTTGGCCATCCGTATGTAATGCGGATTACGACTGTCAAAGGGCGAGGCGACGTGCGTGAACGTAGGTTTTCCTTATGCGCGCCACTCGTATTGTAAAACTACCGGTTGTAATACTTGTAATCCACATCGCAAGCCGATGACCAAACTTAATGCCGTTGCTGCTACGCCTACTGACGACTTAACATAACACTCACGCTAGTGTAAACTAGCAATTAATTCGGTCAGGAAGAAATTCAACCGCACGCAGTAAGTAGGTAGGTAGTCGTGCCGTGAACTGCCGAGTCCCGGCTTGGCGAACATGGGTTGGTGTTGATACCTAAGTACTTACTGTCATTTACTCTGTATTTAAATTGGGCTTTGTTACATCAGTTCAGAATCTAGATACCTACTTACTAATTGCTTAGAAAACGCGTTGCTAGAAACACACAAATAGGTCACTTTTTCGCGCTTGGACTTTTCGTCTTTCCGGGTTAAAACCTAAAATTTACCGGTATATTTTCGGTAATTCGGTTCGGTATGAGTAGGTACATACTCAGATCTAATTCTTGGTCGGTAAATATTATGACACAACGAATCAGTACCAGACTCATCAGCTCAGTGTGGAACTCAAAATAAACAAGCTATAAATTGAAAAAGAAAACTTTTAAAAACAAGCTTTTAAAGTATTACTCGTCAAGACGGATCAAACGAAACACAACTAAAAGTTCCTATCCATCTTCCACCGAAGCCACCTTCCTGTTCCATCATCAGATCAGCTCCATGTCATAAGAATTTAGCTGTTATCCGATTCACGTGCATGCAAAACTTCAGCTCAATCGGTAACCGCGAAGTGGATCAAATTTAACTTGCAAGATTTGATTACAGACGGACAATTAACGCCTTCTACCTAAGTACTAGGATTTCAAATTGTTTAAGCATACCTACGTAATTTAAACTAATTACAAATAATGGAGACCGGTTGAAACAAATTAACATTCGGAATCTTAATCACAACGTACCTATCAACTAGGTAACATCTAAAATGTTCAATCAGTTGTTTTGATTATTTCACATAGAATTTTGTTTGCAATTGGGCTGTGCGCGTAGGTAAAACAAGTGGCGAAGCCGAGTGAAGTTCGAGACTGTAAAGCGTGAGTTCTTACCGTTCTTAGTTAGTTAGTTAGTTGAGATGACAGCGTCGGAAGGCCTAGACGCCCCCGGTGACGTGCATGTAGTAGACATCGACTCTGATATAGAATACATCATACAAGGTGTCGTCGGCAAGCACAAGGACGCGCCCGTTGTGTTACAAATCGAGGCGCCGAGTGCAGATATGAACGGGAACGGTGAGTAACTTTTTAAACCTTTTAGGACCTTTAAAAAACATGTCACCCTGCAGTTAAAAAAAAGGTGTCTGCATGAGGCTGATGTTGGAGTGTCTCCATATCCATATTAATATTATAAATGCGAAAGTAACTCTGTCTGTCTGTCTGTTACCTGTTCACGCTTCAACCGCTGGACCGATTGAGATGCAAGGCATGGAAATCCCGGGAAATTACATAGGCTACCTTTTATCCCGGAAAATGCATAGTTTCCTGGTGAACGCGATAACCGAATTATTCAGAAGCTAGTACATAATATTTGAAATTTCGTAAAAATATCGGGATAGAAGATTATTTGTGTAGGATTAAATTTCAACGTGTAATAAGTAGGTACTTAATCTCCAAGAAGCAATTATTCATAACAAAATCACCAAGTTTTATTGGTACCTACTTACCTAAAAACTTTAGGTACGATATCAACACAATTGTTTACTTACATACATTTAATTTTGTACAGCGACGTAGAGTGCACAATAGAAAAACTTACCTCGTAGGTATAAAATAAATAAAACAAACTTAAAAGAACAAATCTCAACTATAGATTCGCATTTCGAAAAGTGAATTAGGTATTTCCTTTTTACATGTCGCCTCTTTATAACAATGAAAAACCTACAGAATGGCGCTTCTTTAATATAAACCTAGAACCTGGGGCGACCGAGCTTTTCTCGGATGAAAGAAATAAAACCGTATTTTCTCAGATATGAGACCTAGATCGATTTGTCACCCTCGGGTTTACTCCAAAATTCATACAAATCGTTGGAGCCGTTTCTGTGATCGCTTGGATAAATAAATAAATAAACAGAGAAATATATTTTAATTTTTTTTTCCTTGTTATTCTTTTTTTTTATATTCTCCATGATGAACAAAATTTTTGTTAAAGTTTGACGCAGAGGACTCATAATAGGTAGCAGCAATAATATTCCGAAATTGGTCACTTCGTGACAGGCATCGCCTAGTGAAGGACCAAGTGTCAATATTTTTGTATCCCAATGTTTTTTGGCAAAATAAATCAATTTTTATTTTTATTTTATTTTTTATATCTACAAGTTTAGCGCGTTTAAAGAGAAACACATACCCACTGGAAACCTCAGGCACCCTAGCCTAGCGAGTTTTTATTTAAATTCGTTAATTATTCGTTAATATTGCAAAAGACATTCATATGTTTCATTTTTGTCTAGGTCGTTATATTTGATTAGTAACTTGCATTCGTGCGTGACCGATTCGGCTCATTGTTTTTTGTTTTATACTCTTTTTGATTCAGGGAAGGTTCAGAAACAAAAAAAAACGAGAAGAATTTAAAGAAAAAGATAAAAAATCTATACTTTTTACTTAGCTATGCCTAATTATCGCAAATTACTGTACGTGTTTGGTATGTGTGTTGATTTCAGCCATCTTTGAAAACCATTGTTGTTTACAGTTCCATCTTCCTGTTTACTCAAACACAACCATTGAATACCGAGAATTCTATTTTCAATTCCATTGTGCCGCATCCCGTTTATTTTATCTGATATGAATTGAGTTACTTTGCGTCACAATGCGTTAAGTATTTTGTTAGTATCGACAAAGGTAACAAGTAGTACTTTAACAACACACTGTTTGTCCTCGTAAACGCTCCTTACATTTGTTGTAAAACTATGTCATTATAAGGTGCGGTAATTCTTTATGACTCTACTGATGTTCTTATAACGACTTTTTGACTTCAAAGTTCATAATAGGTAGATAGGGTTTAAGTTGACCGCAGGAAGTATACTAATGATGTAACAGTAAGGGTCGATTTGAATTTAAAAATATGAAAATTATTTTTAGTAGAATCTATCCATACCATACTAAACTTGGTTTTATTCCGGAATAAATTTTATCTAACGGTTGAAAAAACAACCCTTTATATTTTTATTTACGTATTTTTCTTTTAGACAATTGAAATGTTTCACACGTACTAATAGTTACCTACCTACAATTAACCTCAGGCGCAACCGAAGCCTTTGACTAACTAAAATTAGGGCGCGTAACTGCCGAGATTTCTTATCTGACACAGAGTACGTACCTAGAGTTACAGGGCATCCATTCTATCACTGATGTCCTTAATAGCGCCATTTTACTGTTTAATAGACTTTTAACGAGTTGATTTCTCTTTATCGAGTTAGACGATAAGGGCCCTTTATAAGGTTAGAATGCTGGCGCCAATAGGTTCTTACAATAACCTAATTGATAAATAGGATATTTAAAAGATACCTTACTCCAAATTTCATTAAAATTTTATCTCTGGAATAATTATACCATAAATTAAGATTGTGACATGAAAATCAAAATCTGTTGATCAAATTGTGTGAACAATCAAATATTTTCCGAAATATACACGACTTTATCCGCACTGTCTGTCTGTCATGCTCAAGCTTTAACGGCTCAACCCGACAAACCACTGAACCGATCATAATGAAATTTTTTGGGGTATGAACTAGTGGAAGGATTTACCTACCTACATTTTCCTTGCCTGATTTAAACTTGAAAATAATTTTGTGTTTTTCAAAACTTCACAGTCGATAATTCCCTATTAGTTGCAATATAAAAGTGATTATTTATGTAAATACAAACGTACACGATGTATTTAAAATATAATCTTTTTTTTTTTCAACTAAACAGGTACTTATAAAGTTTTCAGTATACTTAGTTAGATATGTACTAGATTTTTTTTCCACACAAATGTAAGATCTTCTACTATCTAAAGTCGCGCCTTCACATTTAAAACGCTTTTTTTTTATTATTTAAAAAGCACCATCAACACTCTCAGCGCATAGTTGATAGCTGTCTCAGCACGCACACATGTGTTGAGAGTGTTGGTGGTGCTTTTTAAATACATTGAAGCGTTTTGAATTTTGGAGGTGCGGGACTTTAGATAGTAGAAGATCAAAGACAAGGCAACCCGTCTTCAAGGTTGGTGATACCAAGGTTTGTCAGTACAAACTACATATGACATCCCATCCCACTAATTTAGCTTGCAACAAACAATAGAATACTAATAATGTCTATTTTAACTTGGAGGTCTATCTGCAAAATAAATATACAAAATTGTAAAAACAGTGCTCTTGAATACCTGCTCTAAATTTGCAATTGAAATATTTTTCAACGTATAACGTATATATACTCATGTAAAGTTTTTACAAACTCAGAATTATACAATGCGTAGGTATAGATACATTTTTGCGATATCTAAGTCTTATTTTTTACTATAGACCTAGCTACCTCTACAAGCTTATAAATATTTGACTTTGAATGAACTATCGGTATCGTTGCAATGCAAATGCATGCAAATTGTCGTGAAGAAAAGCAAAGAGCTTCTAAAAATCGTCCTTTCACGGTCGCACTCGACCACATAGCCACAACAGCCTAGTATTCGATGCTTGGCACAGCCCGCACAGCCCTCTCTCATCTCAACGTCAATGGCCTGGGGTCCAGACTCTGGGCTATAGTAGGGTAGGGAACTTCACACTCATACTCGCATTCGCACATAAGTGCCTAGCCCACATACATAACATATTATAAGCCCTCACACTTGGCTAGGTGCGAGCCCAGGGGCTCTATTTGAAGTTTTAAATAGGGAAAAAGACATTCCCAATCCCTAAGCTCACGCGTCGCGGCGCACTTAGATTTTAAGTTCATTTTAGCGCGCCGTGACGCGTGAGCGCAGTGATTGGGAATATTTCTTTCCCTATTTAAAACTTCGACCAGAGCCCCTGGATCAGATTTGAATCCTGACCATCTTCATGTCCGCCTTTAATAAACTATTTTCATTTTCAATACACATTTATACATTATGGCACATTAAGAAAACTTCGTGTTATAAAGACGGACTTAATGTTGTGTGCGTTGTGGTATTCTCTACCAGTTAACATTTCAGTCATCTCAGAAAATGGTTATGTAAATTACAGTTGACAGTGATATTGAATTAAGCTTCTAAACTAACATCCAATACCAATGTATGTACCTAATATTAAAGGAAAACAGAATCCCTAACTACTATTATTTTTTGCATCGCCTCCAACTGGGGCTTTAGTTGTGGCCAGTAGCATTTTTCTGCGGGTGGCTCGGGTAGTGCAGCAGTGTTGCCAGTTAACATGAGCCCGCCGGCGACGCAGCACGGCGCGGCCCGCGACAGTCCAGTGCCTCGGGTCGCCGTCGACCGCGACACTGTTGTCGTTACCATAGACGAGGATTGTAAGATGAACGAAGGTATATAGACTCTATTGGACTTATCTACAGAACGTTTCGAACAGTTTAAACATAAATCAAAACATTTTTTTTTAATGGGATCATTCATAATTTTATTACTCCAGCTAGAGAAAGAGCAACTATGTAGGTAGGTGTATACACTGTCAAATGTTCCAAGCGGTTCATGTTTATTTTTGGGGTCTATTTTATAATCTGCTGCACCGATTGGGCTGTTTTTTTTTTTTAAATTATTTCTCGAGTTCCAGGGAAGGTTTAGAAAAAAAACGGGAAAATGGAATCGAGAACACCTAAAAAAAGAATAATAACTGTATGGGAATCCGTAGTGATACGAAGTTCACCGGGCCAACTATGTACTTAGTAGTTAAAAGTCAGTAGAAGTAGAAGAGTCACGCCTCACGTCTGTAAGTAAATTCAAAATTTAAAAAATGATCATGTCAGAGGGACTGTGTAAACTTGGTATAAACGAACCCTCGGTCCTTCTCCAGCCTGCAACCTGCACCCCTCCGACGCAGCTAACCTCGGGTTAGCCTCTAACCAGTTAAGTTGATACAGCTAAACCTGGTTAGAGGATAACCTTAGGTTAGTGGCTTGGCGCAATCGGGCCTAAGTGTTTTAGTTGAGTAAACCTAACTAAAACACTTAGGTCCAGATAAAAATCAAGACTCGCGCAATGTCAAAAGCCAACGGCCATGTCGACCTTGGCAATGAATGTGGGGAGAACAAGTACGGGAACTAAACTGCTAACAAACAAATAATACAAATTAACTTTAATACCTGTTTATGTCTAAAACTAGCTTTTCCCCGCAACTTCGTATGCGCAGAAATATTAAAAAGCAAAATCCCGATTTTTCCCGTTCCCGTGGGAATTTTGAAAAATCCTTTCTTAGCGGATGCCTACGTCATAACATGTACCTGCCAAATTTCAGCCCGATCCGTCCAGTGGTTTGGGCTGTGCGTTGATAGATCACTATGTCAGTCAGTCAGTCACCTTTGAGTTTTATATATTTAGATGATTACATCAAAGCAAAAAGTTACACAGTTGTATCTAATTCACGTACTTACCTACCTACATTACTTGCTACATATTACATACTACTACTACTACAGCCTATTTGCAGATGCCTGCAGGTTTCCTCACGATGTTTTCTTTCACCGAAAATCTCAGTGGTAAATTCAAATTTAATTTCGCACATAAGTAAACTTAGAGATGCGAGCTGGGATCGAACGAACCCACGACCCTCTGCATAAGAGGCGGTAGGTCGAACCACTACGCCACCACGGCTTCAGGTACATAGGTACGCAAATTGTTTACGAATATGATATTAGCATTAAAATTGACGCTTTGTAAGTTCGTTGACCTAACTTGTTTAAGGTTCGTGGTTCTATACCTACTAGAAAAACTAAATAAAAAAAATTCACCACATTACCTGAAATGAGCGTGACAACAATAGCTACATAAGTGTACTAAGTACATAGATTATATTATCATATGAAGCATGAGAATCAGGCATTGATATTTATATTCAAACTAGCTTCTGCCCGCGAGTTCGCCCTCATGGAATTCGTTTTCAGTTTTTTATTTCGGGATAAAAAGTAGTCCCATCTCCTTCCCTGGGGACTCCAAACTAGCAGACCATAAATAATCTAAATCGGTCCAGTTTAGGCGTAAAGAGGTAACAGACAGGAGAGACAAAAAGAGTTAGTTCCTCACCACTACGACGAAAACAGTCAATTCCTCAAATGCTCGGATGAAAATAGCAAAAAACTAATTTTCCCAGACCTAGCTAGAGCGATTTCTCACCCCCGTAAGCGATTCTTATGAAATTTGGAGTGTTACGGAGTGTATGTTCAGTAGGTCTGAGAATAGGACTTAAGCTATTTTTCATACTCGAAAAAAAACTAAGGCAGTACGAAGTCGCGGGGTCAGCTAGTCTAATATATAAAATTCTCGTGTCACAGTGTTTGTAACCAAACTCCTCCGAAACGGTTCGACCGATTCTTATGAAATTTGGTGTGTACGAGGGGTGATCCAAAAGTAATGATAATCAGTATGAAAGACACATAAAATGTTTAATAAAATAATTTATTTACCTACGTAATCTCCTTCCAAGTCTACACACTTAGACCACCGTTTCTCCAGACCACGAATTCCTTTTAAAAAAAAATCTTTTTCTTGACCCTCCAAAAATGCCTCCACAGCGGCCATTACCTCGCCATCATTTATAAATTTGTTGCCTCTAATATCTTCCTTCAGCCGTGGAAAGAGATAAAAGTCGCTAGGGGCTAGGTCTGGCGAATATGGGGGGTGTTCCAGCAATTCGAACCCTGAATCACGGATGGCAGCCATCGCAACGCCGGCCTTGTGGGGCGGTGCGTTGTCCTGGTGAAACAGGATGCCAGCTCGAAGTTTACCCCGCCGCTTTTCTTTGATTGCCTCTCTCAATCTGCGTATTTGGTCAGCGTAGTAGGAGCCCGTAATAATGGTTCCCTTTTCCAGGTATTCGATCATTATGACTCCCTCAGCATCCCAAAACACTGAAGCCATGACCTTACCAGCGGAGCTTGCTACCTTGAATTTCTTCGGTGTAGGGGAAGACGCTCGCTTCCAGGTCACGGATTGCTGTTTGGTCTCAGGATCGAAATGGTGGATCCAAGACTCGTCCATGGTTACAAACCGACGCAAAAATGTTTCGGGATCAGTTTGATATTTGTCAAGATTAGACTTCGAAATCTCACATCGTATTTTCTTTTGTTCAGCCGTTAACATTCTAGGCACCCAACGAGCGGAGACTTTTTTCATGTGTAGTTCATCAGTTAAGATTCTTTGAATGCTGCCATACGAGTTGCCTGTGAGCTCAACTAGATGCCTGATAGTCATCCTTCTATCTGTTAAAACGAGATCATGAATTTTTTCGACGTTTTCTCCAGTTAAGGCGTCAGATGGACGGCCTTCGGGATGTTCATCTTGAGTGGATGTTCTTCCCAAGTTAAATTCCTTTGACCACCGTGCCACTGTGGAATCCTATTAATTCAGCGTATATATCTTTAGTACACTTTTTTTTCAAACAGAACTATTTAATAACCGCTCTCACCTCAGTTTTCACCATTTTGGCGTTATTGTTCCGACTGCTCGTGAAAAAACAGCTGCAACTCTCTGACAGATACATATTTTTTTATTTACTAAGGAGTCTTTATGGCCAGTAACGGCATACCTATTTATTTTAATCCGATTCAATATGTATTCAGTTATCATTACTTTTGGATCACCCATCGTATGTTCAGTAGGTCTGAGAATAGGACGTAAGCTATTTTAGAAAAAAAAATATAAGGCGGTACGAAGTCCGCGGGGTCAGCTAGTTTATATATACATATACATATATGCTACAAATAATAAATTACAAATATTGCTCGTTTAATAGTATAAGATATTCAATTGAAATGCGCACAATGAGCATTAATCGAAATTACTGAGGTACTTATTCTATACTAGCTTCTGCCCGCGACTTCGTCCGCGTGAAATTGGGTTATAGCGTTCCCGCGGGAATTGAGCGTTAAACTATAACAAATTATATACAAAAACCTTGAAACACTCTATCTATTTAAAAAAAACGCATCAAAATCTGTTGCGTAGCGTAGTTTTAAAGATCTAAGCATACACAGGGACAAACAGCGGAAAGCGACTTTGTTTTATTACTATGAAGTGATGGCACATAAACGTTCAGAGCACGTTTTACACATACGTTCAAGGTAAGTAGTTTATGAAAATATGTCATAATATATTACCTATGGCAAGGTCTTAGACAATTTCTTCAGTGTATATCTTCCATTAAACACAGTCGAATAGCTTAATATGCGCTTTTGTACCTTATTACAACGGAGTAAAGTGCAAAAGCAAGACCTATATATATAAAACTAGCTTCTGCCCGCGACTTCGTCCGCGTGGAATTTGTTAATAGCCTTCCCGCGAGAACTATGCATTTCCTCGGGATAAAAAGTAACCTATATGTTGACCAGTGTTATAAACTACCCCCATACCAAATTTTGTTTCAATCCGTCCAGTAGTTTTCGAGTTAAATCCGGACATACATACATACAGTATTTTTTCTAAAAATCGTTATTTTGTGTTCAGTATCGTTCATATAGCCCCTTTGACTTGATAGTTTCTTTTAATTTTCCATTTTCAGCCGCGACTTCCTCTACAGAATTATTATTTATTATATGTATAGATTTTTCCTTTTTTTTTTCTCTGATTCATTAACCTCGTATGAATAAATAGTTTAGTGCCAAAATTCATTATTTAGGTAATAGCAGACTGGTTTAAAGAATGTTTTAGTGAACTCATCAATCATTTCCTTGTACTGGACAATAGGCAGGTAATCTAACAGTAGGTAATCTGCATAACGTGTTTCTTGAAAGTGTTTGTAATCTAGGATTATAATTTAATTTTTCCCGTTCCCGTGGGAATATCAGGAAATCCTTTCTTAGTGCTCCCCTACGCTCCCCAAGGAACCTGCATGCCAAACTTCAGCTCTCTACGGTGATCCCCGCGACCTAAACATTAAAATGTAAAAATCCCTTTTCTCCCCGTTCCCGTGAGAATTTCGCGAAATCCTTTCTTAGTGCTCCCCTACGCTCCCCAAGGAACCTGTATGCCAAATTTCAGCTCTCTACGACCAGTATTTTCGGCTCTGCGTTGATATGTCAGTCAGTCAGTCAGTCAGTTTCTTCTTATATGATAGCTGTTTCCCGCGACTTCGTACGCGCCTAAACATTAAAATGTAAAAATCCCATTTTCCCCGTTCCCGTGGGAATATCGGGAAATCCTTTCTTAGTGCTCCCCTACACTCCCAAAGGAACCTGCATGCCAAATTTCATCTCTCTACGATGATCCCCGCGACTACATACGCGCCTTAAAATGTAACAAAAAAACATTTTTTCCCGTTCCCGTGGGAATTTCGGGAAGTCCTTTCTTAGTGCTCCCCTACGCTCCCCAAGGAACCTGCATGCCAAATTTCAGCTCTCTACGACCAGTAGTTTCGGCTCTGCGTTGATATGTCAGTCAGTCAGTCAGTCAGTTTCTTCTTTTATATATTTAGATAGATAGATAGCTGTTTCCCGCGACTTCGTACGCGCCTAAACATTAAAATGTAAAAATCCCATTTTTCCCGTTCCCGTGGGAATATCGGGAAATCCTTTCATAGTGCTCCCCTGCGCTCCCCAAGGAACCTGCATGACAAATTTCATCTCACTACAATGATCCCCGCGACTACGTACGGGCCTTAAAATGTAATAAACCCATTTTTTCCCGTTCCCGTAGGAATTTCGGGAAGTCCTTTCTAAGTGCTCCCCTACGCTCCCCAAGGAACCTGCATGCCAAATTTCAGCTCTTTACGATGATCCCCGCGACTACGTACGCGCCTTAAAATGTAAAAAAAAACATTTTTTTCCCGTTCCCGTGGGGATTTCGGGAAGTCCTTTCTTAGTGCTTCCCTACGCTCTCCAAGGAACCTGCGTGCCAAATTTCAGATTTCTACGATGTTTCCCGCGACTTCGTACGCGCCTAAACATTAAAATGTAAAAATCCCTTTTTTTCCCGTTCCCGTAGGAATTTTGCAAAATCCTTTCTTAGCGGATGCCTACGTCATAACATCTACCTGCATGCCAAATTTCAGCCCGATCCGTCCAGTGGTTTGGGCAGTCAGTCAGTCAGTCAGTCAGTCAGTCACCTTTGAGTTTTATATATATAGAAGATATTGGCTCTATATCAATAAGTACCTACCAACATATTATAAAGTAAAGCTCCCCGCCGCTTCGTCTGTCTATCTATTCGAGAAAAACTTCAAAATAAATAAACCGATTATCATGCGGCTCTCAGTAATTGATCGAGAGGTTCATAAGGAAGGTTTTGGTGTATGATTTGATGAACTATACGTGGATTGCCGGGCCGTAGTACCGCTAGTACTTATGTTATAGACGTTATAGTGTAATGTCCTCCAGTAAGTAAAGTTATAATAAAAACTAGTAAAAGCCACTTGCACTCCTCAGGAGAAAGGTTTTGAAAGCAGGAAATGTGGCGCGTACCTAAGTAGCCTGCCTAGACTAGTCGAAGTAGTCGAGGCAGCGAGGCGAGGAAGTAAGTATGTTGTCCCATCGGCACGATGCTTGCCCGATAATAGTGCTAAAAGATGTTCAAGTAAACAATTGACATTTTTTTTTTTTTTTTGCAAGGCGTAATTCGATAGCCATACTTATCGGTATCTCTGTTATAAAGGATTCAATAAAAAAAATCAAAATGAAACTTGTTCAATTACTTTTAGAGAAAATCGTGTTAAAATGCTAAAAACAACTTGATTCTGTTAGTTATTTAACCGGTCCAGTTATCTAATACCTAATTGCCTTGGTGAGCATTACTCGAACCAGCTCGCCTTGTCCCTTAGAACTTAATACATGTAAGATGTAGGTTTATTCCATAACAACGTAGGTACCTAAACATACTTAACATTATAATTGATTAAAATAATACGGATAATTCGATTCGATAATTCGGTTATCACATTACCGCGAAAATTCTGCGTTTTTCCGTGATAAAAAGTAGCCCATAGGCTACTTTAGGAAGGACATATCCTTCCCTGGGACTCCAACTATCATACAAATTTCATCTAAATCGGTCCGCGGCGGTTTAAGCGTGAAGAAGTAACGTACTGACAGACAGAGTTACTAATGTTAGAGAAAGAGAGACAGACAAGACTTATCATCTCCGCCCACCCTCACGCACCTAGCCCAAAACTTGGTCACGGAGCAGGCTCCGGTTATAGGTACTATGACGAGAGATACAGACAAAAAAAGGCAAACGCAACAAATCGGATCAATGTTTGAATTGGCTATGGGTGAAAAATGACAAAGTGCTTGATTTGATTATTTTTTTATGGATTGGAATAACCATCCGTAATTCCGTGATTTTGCGTAAAAAATAAAATTGGTTTTGCGTTATAACGATTTAAAGATTCGGGTTTTCCTTGGTCCAAGTAAGCACAGCATATGTTTCTGAAAAAAAGTGTTGACATTTGACGGTGGCAGTTCTCGCTTCCTTCGTACGAACATAAGTTAATAACAATTATATTGGTAAATATCCTAATGATGACTGCTTTTGCTTACTGGACTTTCGATTCTGCTTGGCCCGAACGACGACGTACGTTATTACGAATGAAGCAAGAACTGTCACCGTCAATAGTGCCAACACTTTTTTTTAAGAAGTAGTGCTGCATACTTGGACCAAGGAAACACCTTTATTTAAATCGTCATGACACAAAATCAATTTTTTTTTTACGCGAAATCTGCGGCACGGAAATTCTGAGATTTTTTTCTCTTGATACGGAAGGTTATTCCTATCCATAAAAAAATAATCGAGCACATTGTCATTTTTCACCCATAGCCAATTGTGAATGAAAACAACCTTCGGGATTAGGTACGTCTTTAAGCTCAATTTGTTACGAAATTTTCACTACTCGCTCCGGATTTACATATTAACTCCATGGCCTCAGTATATGCATGGAGTTCTAAAATGAAATGGCCTTAAATAAATTTGAAAGCTGGTATCACCAGCGAGTTGACTGACGTAAGAACTGTCATTACTGTCAGTTCAAGCCAGTTCCAGTCTTCCAGTTTTGTTGTTGTCGGAAAGTGCACGATCACTATTTCATTAAATCATTAAAATACGACGCCCTACGTCACCTACGTGCTATCAATTTCTATTGATAACATATCGTTACTACGAGCATCGTAGACATCTATCTTGACTTTAGTTTCCAATCGCAACACGTCGGCACTGCATTACAATGACTGTTGGTGAGTTGTTTATGTGTAAATCTTGGTCATTTTAATAAAGAGTAAAAACTGTCTATAATTACTATTTGTGCATCGTAAAGAGTTTTTATCCTGAATGTTTCGCAAGTATATTTACCGTACTTTAGGCCATGTCTTGTGTTGATGGACTTTTTATATAATATAGTATACTAAACTGCGTCTTGCACAATAACAAAGTCGCTGTACAGGTATATTCTATAGTCAATTGAGTTTGTAAATATGGTGTGAGCTTACCTAATACTTTGGTTATGTAAACTGGTTTCAAGTTGTCAGATGTGACTCAACCAATTTGAGATGATTTTGTTAGAATCATTAGTGGGTAAGTTTCGCAAATATAAGATAACTAGCTTCTGCCCGCGACTTCGTCCGCGTGGAATTCTGTTATCGCGTTCCCGCGGGAACTATGCGTTTTCCGGGATGAAAAGTAGCCTATGTCCTTTCCAGGGTCCCCAACTATCTTTATGCCGAATTTCATCTCAATCAGTACAGCGATTGAAGCGTGAATAGATAACAGACAGACAGACTTACTTTCGCATTTATAATATTAATAGCTTCTGCCCGCGACTTCGTCCGCGTGGAATTTGTTAATTGCCTTCCCGCGAGAACTATGCATTTTCTCGGGATAAAAAGTAGCCTATATGTTGACCAGTGTTATAAACTATCCCCATACCAAATTTTGTTTCAATCCGTCCAGTAGTTTTCGAGTTAAATCCGGACATACATACATACAGTATTTTTTTCTAAAAATCGTTATTTTGTGTTCAGTATCGTTCATATAGTCCCTTTGATTTGATAGTTTCTTTTAATTTTCAATTTTCAGCGGCGACTTCTTCTACAGAATTATTATTTATTATATGTATAGATTTTTCCTTGTTTTTCATTTCATTAATCTCTTATGAATAAATAGTTTAGTGCCAAAATTTATTATTTAGGTAATAGCAGACTGGTTTAAAGAATGTTTTAGTGAACTCATCAATCATTTCCTTTTTACACCATTTTTCCCGTTCCCGTGGGAATATCGGGAAATCCTTTCATAGTGCTCCCCTACGCTCCCCAAGGAACCTGCATGCCAAATTTCATCTCTCTACGATGATCCCCGCGACATCGTACGCGCCTAAACATTAAAATGTAAAAATCCCTTTTTTTCCCGTTCCCGTGGGAATTTCGGGAAATCCTTTCTTAGTCCTTCCCTACGCTCCCCAAGGAACCTGCATGCCAAATTTCAGCTCTCTACGACCAGTAGTTTCGGCTCTGCGTTGATATGTCAGTCAGTCAGTTTCTTCTTTTATATATTTAGATAGAAGATAGATAGATAGCTGTTTCCCGCGACTTCTTACGCGCCTAAATATTAAAATGTAAAAATCATATTTTTCCCGTTCCCGTGGGAATATCGGGAAATCCTGTCTTAGTGCTCCCCTACGCTCCCCGAGGAACCTGCATGCCAAATTTCATCTCTCTACGATGATCCCCGCGACTTCATACACGCCTAAACATTAAAATGTAAAAATCCCTTTTTTTCCCGTTACCGTGGGAATTTCGGGAAATCCTTTCTTAGTGCTCCCCTACGCTCCCCAAGGAACTTGCATGCGAAATTTCAGCTCTCTACCTATACGACCAGTAGTTTCGGCTCTGCGTTGATATGTCAGTCAGTCAGTCAGTTTCTTCTTTTATATATTAAGATAGAAGATAGATAGATAGCTGTTTCTCGCGACTTCGTACGCGCCTAAACATTAAAATGTAAAAATCCCATTTTTCCCGTTCCCGTGGGAATATCGGGAAATCCTTTCTTAGTGCTCCCCTACGCTCCCCAAGGAACCTGCATGCCAAATTTCATCTCTCTACGATGATCCCCGCGACTACGTACGCGTCTTAAAATGTAATAAACCCATTTTATCCCGTTCCCGTAGGAATTTCGGGAAGTCCTTTCTTAGTGCTCCCCTACGCTCCCCAAGGAACCTGCATGCGAAATTTCAGCTCTCTACGATGATCCCCGCGACTACGTACGCGCCTTAAAATGTAATAAACCCATTTTTCCCGTTCCCGTAGGAATTTCGGGAAGTCCTTTCTTAGTACTCCCCTACGCTCCCCAAGGAACCTGAATGCCAAATTTCAGCTCTCTACGATGATCCCCGCGACTACGTACGCGCCTTAAAATGTAAAAAAAACATTTTTTCCCGTCCCCGTGGGAATTTCGGGAAGTCCTTTCTTAGTCCTCCCCTACGCTCCCCAAGGAACCTGCATGCCAAATTTCAGCTCTCTACGACCAGTAGTTTCGGCTCTACGTTGATATGTCAGTCAGTCAGTCAGTCAATCAGTCAGTCAGTCAGTCAGTTTCTTCTTTTATATATTTAGATAGATAGATAGCTGTTTCCCGTGACTTCGTACGCGCCTAAACATTAAAATGTAAAAATCCCGTTTTTCCCGTTCCCGTGGGAATATCGGCAAATCCTTTCATAGTGCTCCCCTGCGCTCCCTAAGGAACCTGCATGCCAAATTTCATCTCTCTACGATGATCCCCGCGACTACGTACGCGCCTTAAAATGTAATAAACCCATTTTTTCCCGTTCCCGTAGGAATTTCGGGAAGTCCTTTCTTAGTACTCCCCTACGCTCCCCAAGGAACCTGCATGCCAAATTTCAGCTCTCTACGATGATCCCCGCGACTACGTACGCGCCTTAAAATGTAAAAAAAAAACATTTTTTCCCGTTCCCGTGGGAATTTCGGGAATTCCTTTCTTAGTGCTCTCCTACGCTCCCTAAGGAACCTGCATGCCAAATTTCAGATCTCTACGATGTTTCCCGCGACTTCGTACGCGCTTAAACATTAAAATGTAAAAAACCTTTTTTCCCCGTTCCCGTGGGAATTTCGCAAAATCCTTTCTTAGCGGATGCCTACGTCATAACATCTACCTGCATGCCAAATTTCAGCCCGATCCGTCCAGTGGTTTGGGCTGTGCGTTGATCGATCACTATATCAGTCAGTCAGTCAGTCAGTCAGTCACCTTTGAGTTTTATATATTTAGATAGAGAAAATAAAAGGTCTAGTGTATTTATAATTACGGTTGAGCTTTCTGAACCAGACAAAGGAGAAAGGGACAGTTGAAATGTCAATGTGTGATTAAGGTATTGGAGCAGAATGGTTCTCTGACATCATCCATATTTGTGGGCAGAAAGGAAATGCGAGAGGCAATCATTATACTACTACTACAGCCTATTTGTGTCCCACCGCTGGGCACAGGCCTTCCGTCATCATGAGAGGGTTTGGGCTATAGTCCCCACGCGGGCCCAGTGCGGATTAATTAATTAATAATTATAACAGTTATAATAATCCAATGCTCTAATTGAAATCTAATAACAATCCAAGTAACTTTGTTCCAAAATTCAGAACTGAAAATAATCAAAATTCAGCTGTGATATTGAAGACAGGAATGTAAACTTATGCAAATGTACAGTATTGTGGATCTAAACCGTTCTTCTACAGATCTAAGGTAATGAATGCCTGTTTAATTAAAAATAAAAACCAATTTATATCTCTTTGTTACAGGAGCTATATCCAGTTCAAAACCAAAACCGGTTAATATTGAGGAGGTATGTACTTGTACTATTTTGTTAACAACAAGCAGCTTAGAGGGATTCAAGTCTGGCTCACATCTCTGACAAATCAATCTAAATTCATTTTGAATTTACCACTAAGATTTTTCATGAAGGTTGTTTGAGTGAAAAGATTGTAAGGTACAAAAATGTATAGAATAATTTCAAATACTTACTTGAAATATTAACTATTGCAGCAATTAAACTTTATTGTACTAACATGAAAAAGTACAAAAAGTGAATATTCATTCTCATGAACTTTGAAAAGTAGGTAGTGAATTATTTCATCTTCAACATAAGGCAGTCTGATGAAAAATCTAATATGCATAGGTAATAGGTATGTACAATTGTACACTGTATATTTATTTACCACACAGTTTGTTACTGAAGGCAATGATTTATGGTAATTGTAAGTGACTAAGTTCAATGTTAAGACTTCTTGCTTGAGTCCTACACATGATACATTGTTGCCCTTAAGAATTAATATCTTATCCTTCTTATAAGTTTTCTTATAAATTATGTTGTAGATATTTAGTGTGTTTGTGCTGTCAAATAAAGATTGCAAACTTCTGTAGTGAATAGGCTCAAAGTAATGACTTGAGCTCTTTGTGCTCACAATATCAGAGAAATTCATTATTATCATTTAAGATATACCTTCATGAAACATGCAACACACCTGGACCTAGAGCATGGGTATTGGGTAGCCTAGGTTAGTACCACTACCAACTTAACCAATAAGCTGGACTGTTTGATTTTGATTCTTGACTTGACCCTCAAATGTTTCCATGTAGGTGGTACGACGAGCGAGAGACACCTTCAACCGTGGAGTCACTAGACCGCTGGCATGGCGCCGGCAACAGCTGAAGAACCTAATGCGTATGTACGAGGAGAACTACAATGCCATGGTCGACGCCTTGCACAAGGACCTGCGCCGGAGCAAGATGGAGGCGGTTCTACTCGAGGTTGACTACCTCATCAACGATCTCAAAAGCATGCTGCACAATCTTGATGACTGGGCCAAGCCTGAGCACGTGAGTACAACATTAATAGTATTCATTCAGTAGTAATAGTTTTCATTTCATGAACACGCTAGCTTCTGCCCGCGACTTTGCCAGCGTGTAATTCGGTAATCGCGCTCCCGCGAGAACTGCGTTTTTCCGGGATAGAAAGTAGCCTATGTCCTTTACCTATGTACTCCAGCTACCTCCATACAGCATGACACAACTTAGAAGGGCGCGCGGCGAAGTACTTAAGCCCTTGATGTAGAGCATATTTTTGCTTACTCCACGCGCCTTCTAAGTTGTGTAAATCTGTACCAAATTTCATCTAAATCGGTCCTGCGGCTGTAAGACGCTTAAGGCGCTTAATTTTATTTGTTTTGTGATCATACTATTCTAATCTTCTCTTTAAAGATACTAGATTAATAATAGCCACAAGAGGCCGTTAAAGTCTTATTTAAATTATATTTTACTTACCCTCATTTTCTTTAATGCGATGCAAATTTACACAGGAGACAGCAGTATTTGAGTAACTGAAAATTGGGTGAATACTTGATGAAAAAATGTTCGTTAAGATAGCGCTTACTGCATAGGTATCTACATATGCACATACATACATTGTGATTTATCATGTCTTGACCCTACTCAATTGTTTATTGCATGTGGAAAATTACTTCTGACGCACTTAGTTACTCTTTTTACCCGACTGCGCTAGAAGGAGGGTTATGTTTTTCGTGTGTATGTATGTACGTATACACGGTGGGTCAGAAAATATGGCAAATAATTAACCCACAGTATCGGCTATCGATTCTAAGTATATTGTATAGGTCTTTAATTTTTTTTGAGTTGGTAAAAAAAATAATTGTATATGGGATTGGTTGTGAGAGCGACGCCTGAATCCTATACAAAATATATTTTTTTTTACCAACTCAAAAAAAATTAAAGACCTATACAATATACTTAGAATCGATAGCCGATACTGTGGGTTAATTATTTGCCATATTTTCTGACCCACCGTGTATATTTATTTATATTTCTTTCGCACGCTCTGTAGCCTAAATGGCTCGATGGATTTTAGCATGCGAGGTGTCGATAGATTTGTCTTAATTGTGAGAGTGACACTGGGTAATAACAAAATTACAAAAAACAAAATGGCTGACTTGTGGAGCCATTGTAATGTCAAAGCTTATCGAGTGGGGTATCAAAATAAAGGGTTTAATGAACGGATTACAAAAATATATACCTAATGTGACATTTAAAAGTTTGCTTGCAGTCGGGTATATAATTTTTTCAATATTCGTGTTATTAAGTTAAATTATCGCTATTTCTACAAGGTAAAAGTGAGTGGGCAAGTTGAAAAAGAATTAAACTTAAGAATGAATTGCGTTTGATTTCAACCTTGGGATCCGTCTACCTGCGAGATTGTGACGTAAATGTAAAACGAGTTTTATACGCCTCTTATGCAAAAACTAAAAAAAATGCAAATAGCTTTGTCATTTATATCAGTTGTCACTTAATACAAGCGAAGTAAGTAAACAACGACCGTGCTGATAAACAAATAAACTTGTTTTTAATTATTCATTATCTCGCGTACAGGTTTACACAACTTAGAAGGCGCGTGGATTAAGCAAAAAAAGGCCAAGTACGTGTCGGGCCACGCGCAAATTATAGGGTTCCGAAGTTGACGATTCCCACAGTACCTTTGTAAGACTTATTAGCATCTAGCTAGCCTGTGGTAGGTATGACGACTGACGTGCCCGCCCGACGCCCCTGCCGCTCGAGAAAAATCATCATCATCAGTTGGTCGACTACTACTCGTAAGTTTGTACAGCCTACTTAGCTGTGATAGTTTTCCTTTCAACTACGTTATATATGCCACAACCGTGATTTTTTTCAGCCATCCAAATACCACCATTTAGCTGGCAGGGGGGGGGGGGACACGTGACCCTAACAAAAAATAGCACTTTAAAGCTTAATATTTCACAAACGCATCACTTAATCAAAAAATGGTTTTAACAAACCCACAATATTTTTTTAAGACCTATTCAACGATATGCCGCACCATGGGGTACGAAAGAAAAAAAAAATACATCCCTACTTTACAAGTAGGGGAGGTACCCTATAAAAAAATATATTTCAAAATTTTATTGTACCACTTTGTCAGCGTAACTAATATGCATATTCATGCCAAATTACAGCTTTCTAGAACTAAGCATATCCGAGCAATAGTGCGGACAGACGGACGGACGGACGGACATGGCGAAACTATAAGGGTTCCTTGTGGACTTCGGAACCCTAAAAATGGACTCTGCGTCAACGGCTTAAGTGCTTCGCCGCTCGCCTTCTAAGTTGTGTCGTGCTGTACAACAATGAAGGATATAAAGCATTTAAGTTAACTGCAAAGTTTTACTCACTGATTGCCTACGGGAATTCATCTCTTGATCACCATTATCATTCAAATATTAGCAGTGATCTAAAATTTAAAATGTTTTTAGGGTTCCGAAGTCCACAAGGAACCCTTATAGTTTCGCCATGTCCGTCCGTCCGTCCGTCCGTCCGTCTGTCCGCACTATTGCTCGGAGATGCTTAGGTCTAGAGAGCTGTAATTTGGCATAAATATGCATATTAGTTACGCTGACAAAGTGGTACAATAAAATTTTGAAATATATTTTTTTATAGGGTACCTCCCCTACTCGTAAAGCGGGGATGTATTTTTTTTTCTTGCGTACCCAATGGTGCGGCATATCGTTGAATAGGTCTTAAAAAAATATTGTGGGTTTGTTAAAACCATTTTTTGATTAAGTGATGCGTTTGTGAAATATTAAGCTTTAAAGTGCTATTTTTTGTTAGAGTCACGTGTGTCCCCTCCCCCTGCCAGCTAAATGGTGGTATTTGGATGGCTGAAAAAAAGTCACGGTTGTGGCATATATAACGTAGTTGAAAGGAAAACTATCAGAGCTAAGTAGGCTGTACAAACTTACGAGTAATAGTCGACCAACTTATAATGATGATTTTTCTCGAGCGGCAGGGGCGTCGGGCGGGCACGTCATACCACAGGCCAGCTAGATGTTAATAAATCTTAGAAAGGTACTGTGGGCATCCTCAACTTCGGAACCCTATAATTTGCGCGTGGCCCGACACGCACTTGGCCGGTTTTTAATTCTAATATGTACCTAATGACCTATGTCCGAGTAAATTATTTGATGATTCTTTCGTTTCAAACTTGGAAGTTTACTATCTTCTGTCCGCGCGTTCGTGCACGAACGCGCGGACACGGGAACGCATAGTTCCCGCAGGAACGCGATAACCGAATTCCACGCGGGCAAAAGCTAGTTATAATATCAAATCAAAAGAACTAATTCGTAAGATTACTAGATACGATTTGATTATTTTTAATATCTACGTGTCTATCTTATCTGCTTACATATTTACATGTACCTTACTGTATGTGGCAATCGTGATCATGTAGATCCGAATTGGCGAATTACCTACATTATCCAGATTCTAACAAATACTTACGGATAAATGTCACTACTGACACCTAATACGGATGGGATGCAGTGCGGAAAACGGTCTTGATAGGAATTAACGGTTTATATACTGGCAAACGACGCTTTTTTCATATCGCTGTCCTGCTCAAACTTATATACAGTAGGCGAGACAGTAGGACTTAAGATCTGACCTTAAAAGCTAGACTATACAAGCAAGTACACAAACACCTGTTAAACCATGGATGCATTGAAATAGATTGATAATACCTGCAACATTTCCTCCAGCCGTCCAAAGGTATAGTGAACATCCTGGACGAGGTGGTGATCTACAACGACCCGCACGGCGTGGCGCTGGTGATCGGCGCGTGGAACTACCCGCTGCAGCTGCTGCTGCTGCCCATGGCCGGCGCCATCGCCGCCGGCAACACCGTCATCGTCAAGCCCAGCGAGCTGTCCGTCGCCTGCGCGACTTTCGTGGCTGAGACGCTGCCCAAGTACCTCGACAATGTAAGTGTATATGGGCAGGTTTATTGCAGCTGGCAACACCGTCATCGTCAAGCCCAGCGAGCTGTCCGTCGCCTGCGCGACTTTCGTGGCTGAGACGCTGCCCAAGTACCTCGACAATGTAAGTGTATATGGGCAGGTTTATTGCAGCTGGCAACACCGTCATCGTCAAGCCCAGCGAGCGGTCCGTCGCCTGCGCGACTTTCGTGGCTGAGACGCTGCCCAAGTACCTCGACAATGTAAGTGTATATGGGCAGGTTTATTGCAGCTGGCAACGCCGTCATCGTCAAGCCCAGCGAGCTGTCCGTCGCCTGCGCGACTTTCGTGGCTGAGACGCTGCCCAAGTACCTCGACAATGTAAGTGTATATGGGCAGGTTTATTGCAGCTGGCAACACCGTCATCGTCGAGCCCAGCGAGCTATCCGTCGCCTGCGCGACTTTCGTGGCTGAGACGCTCGCTACCTAAGTGCGGGAACGATGAAACTTATGTAACAATAAACTTTTCTTCGTGTACTATTTTATATGGGGAGTCTATCTACTATGGAGTGTGTTCTGAGGAGCTGTTCAATTTATTACCAGCTGAGACATTCCACCACTGTTCCACTCGTCGTAAATTGACCTTCCATCAACATCACCTTGAGTGGAAATCAACCACCGTACGCTTCCTGAGGCACTTCCTGCCCCGTACGGTTCGTCTTTGGAATGATCTCCCTTCCGCGGTGTTTCCGGACAATTATTAATATTGGAGCCTTCTAGGGAAGGGTATATTCTTATTTTACATCACCCTTGGCCATAAAGTGGGATATTCTGCCCGCTACGCGGAGAGAAAATCTGACTTCTTGGCCAAAGCCCCAGATCGCATATTTATGGCCACAGAAACCTGCGACCTGGGTCATTTACGAATTCACCACCCTAGGCCTGTAATGTACTATTAAAGGTCTGCAATGCACTGGTGAATCCACTGGAGCAGCCGGTGTTTATGAGCGGCGCTGATTGCTTAACATCAGGCAGCGCGCCTGCTCGTTTGCCCACCTATATTATAAAAAAAAATACTTGCATGCTTTCAAAACCGACCCTACAGTTCACAATCCACTCCGCTCCGGGCTTAGATTTCTGATAACAAATCCCAAACTTCAATAGGGTAGACAAATGTACTTTTTCGATTAAGAGTACAAAAGGTGAAAGGATTATCCTTCTTTGCAGGACGCAGTGCAAGTGGTAGAGGGCGGTCCGGCGGAGACCACGGAACTGCTGAAGCAGCGGTTCGACTACATTTTCTACACGGGCGGCACTGCCGTCGGCAAGATCGTGCACGCCGCCGCCTCCAAGTTCCTCACGCCGGTCACCCTGGAGCTGGGCGGGAAGAGGTAACTTGCGTGGCACACCGTACGCACCGATGTATTGTAATACTAGAATGTCCGCTAAGTCAGCCGGCAGCTAGTGCGATCGCCATATGCGTGAAGTGATAAATAATTAGAAATAGAAATAGAAATAATTTATTGTCAGATTGTAGGTAATATACAAATTAGCAATGTCCTATAGGTACTACTACTATTTGTACTACTAATATTGTTCTACTTTTTACTTGGGCAATTGACGAGAATTAAACAGAGATATAACGTTTACACACTTAAGAGGGTTTATTCCGAAAGTTGGCAACGTCGCATATAGCTGTCAAATGTTTCGCTGTTTTTATTAATGTCTCAGTATTGCTGAATTGAAAAAGAAGTAATCATTCTATGGTTGAATGACGCGTCTCGTTTTACATTAGTTGGTTAGGCATTCAAATGATAAGATTACATTAAAATGCGATGATTGCATTAAATTGCGATGGAAAGTTTTCAAACGATATTACTGCCATAATACTAAAAATTTCTGTCCATACTTAATGTTTTATTAAACCATAGAGCGATTATCCATGTTTTCATTCAGTAATATTCCGAAATTGATGAAAACAGCGAAATATTTGACAGCTATTTGCGACGTTGCAAACTTTCGGATTAAACCCTCTTTAAGTGCGTTTTTGATCGACACTCTGAGATCATAGTATAGCTCGCTCAAACTTTGTAATATTTTCTTGGCATCGGAAAATTATGACGAAATTTAAACCCCTCTTCAATTTTACCTTGTAGATGAATATTTTTCAAAATAAGTATTTTTTTGCAAATAGCCCAGTGTACATCGACAACACGGCGAACCTCGAGTTTACGACGAAGCGCATCCTTTGGGGCAAGTTCATCAACACGGGCCAGACCTGCATCGCGCCCGACTACATCCTCTGCTCCAAGGAGATCCAGGACAAGTTCCTGAACATCGCCCGGCGCGTGCTCAAGGAGTGGTACGGGGAAGACCCCCAAAAGTCCCCCGATCTATGCAGGATTGTCAACAGCAGGCATTTCAGGTAGGTCCAACCGTTTCACTTCTCGGATAAGGGCCAAGTTCTCGAATGGCATCCGCGCAGCCGTGGTGGCCTAGTTGCTTGACCTACCGGCTCTCATGCAGAGGGTTGGAGGTTCGAATCCGGCTCACACCTCTGAAATTGTATGTGTGGGATTCAATTTGAATTTACCACTGAGCTTTGCGCTGAAGGAAAACATCGCGAGGAAACCTGCACGTGTCTGCGGAGTAATTAAAGGATGTGTGTGAAGTTCACAATCCGCGTTGAATCCGCGTGCGGACTATAGCCAATAGGGCATGCAATATCGGACGGTTTTTCGATTCCGGAATTGAGTTCGAGATTGTCCTTCAATTCCGGAATTCCGGAACTAGTTCCGGAACTGGTGAAATCTTTTTCTCATTACGTTTTTTTTTGTAATTTTATCAATATAGGGCAAAATAAAGCTAGATCTGGTGATCAACATTTTATTATTAACAATCAACAGACTTAAGTAATTAATAGATACTTGATTTTCCTACTTCAAAAATAAGAATCACTAAGTTCTATCAGTCAAACAAAACAGATAAAAAAATTGCAAGAGTATTATTATTTTGTCTGCAATATACATTTGTTCGATTGATCAACAATTTTAGTGCCATCAAAAATTCTACTTTTTGGCAAGACCAGCTAAAGTGGTTCCTCCAGGTAGAATATTAGCACAACAGAAGACAGGAGATCTGACAAATTACAATATTCGTCGTGGCAAAACTGAGACAGAATGTTATTTATAAGTACAGCAAATTGCGGACATACCAGAAAAAGATAAATACGAGACAATCCAAGGTAAAAATATTACAGAAATTGATATCCGTTATGGAACCAGGGTCTATTTCAATGTTAGTCAATCAACCCTTAAGGTTCTTTTACTATTGAAGGATTTGTAGGTCGTAAGGAAGGACATGATAATTTCAAGCTTTTTCTAAACCTGAAATGCTGAAAAATAGAAGAGTCCACAAAACGCAAACCTCCCTCGTGCTACGAACCTGTGCTCAGCTCATGGATCTCACAGAGCCACGCTGACGTAATAACGTTGTAGGGGTTACTTCGAAACGATGTTTTTGTTTTGATCAATTAAATTATCACTTGAGAGATTACTTGAAAATCACTTTTTAAGCATTATTCGATGATGTATGATGTTTAAAGATAATACGTTCATGCTTGAGTAGTAAATTCAGTTGAATCGGTTTCAAAATGGAAAGAAATGGTCGATTCACAATCCAGAAGTACTTAAGTGGTTTTCAAGATGCATACAACTAAATGATCATTGGTTCATCCAGTTGTTTAATTGAGATCCCTCTGAATCTATTGATAACAGAATCATCCCAGATCCAACACCATGACTTATAGAACAATATTAATATGGGTCTTCCATCTGAAGCACGAGGGGCAATTGGTTGTTTTTTCCATACATCGAAATATCCATCGCCGATAAGAAAATCATCCCAGATCCAACACCACGATTTATCATCATCATCATCATCAACAGCCCATAGTCCACTGCTGGACGTAGGCCTCACCCAATGCACGCCAATGAGCTCTGTCCAAGGCGTGCCTCCAATCCACACCGACCACCTTGCGCAAATCGTCACCCCACCTGGCAACAGGGCGCCCTACACTTCGTTTGCCTTGTCGTGGTCTCCACTCAAGAACGCGTTTACTCCAACGACTATCCGCATTTCTCGCGATGTGACCGGCCCACTGCCACTTCAAAGAGCTTATTCTTTGGGCTGGTTGGGCAAAACCAGGTTCTCGGAGAATATTTTGGATCAAACGAACAAACAAAGTGAGATAACGAAGGATATTTATGGGGAACACATGACAGACCTAGAATGCAAGTGCGCAAATCAAAGGCTACACTAAGGGAAAGTTCCATTTCCTTACCACCCGTCCAAGAAATGTACGATATGTGTGGAAGGAAGGCAGTCCTGTTGTAACAAATTTTCCTGTGCTTATTTTGTATCATTAAGCAATATAATTATTTTAAATTAAAATCTAATATATTTACCTACTTTAATTTGTGTAAATTTTGGAAAATTATCACTGTAAATTAAGGTCTAGTACAATTAAAACTCTATTTATTCAATTCCGGAATTTCCGATATTGAGGGTCTCAATTCCGGAATTGTAATATCGGAAAAAAGCTCCGAGATTCCGGTATTTCGAAATTCCGGAATTCCGGAATGCAAGCCCTAAGCCAAACCCCTCTCGTGATGTGAAGAGGCCTGTGACCAGCAGTGGGTTGTAAATAGGCTATTGTGGTGGTCTAAGCACCGGGAGATAATCTCTCGGTCGGTGTGCCTCATACAAGATGGAGCGAGGACCTGGTGAAGGGCGCGAGAATCCGGTCGAAGCGAGTAGCTCAGGACCGGTTTGAGTGGCGACCGTTGGGGCCGACTTTTCTGATGGCAGGTTGCAGGGTTGGGGTAATTTAAGGAGTGGAGAATTTAGGGATATGGGCTCTAACTCATCGTACGAAACGCAACAGCGAGCTGTTATTTCACGTCGATATTCTGTGAGATTGTGATCGGACGTGCCAGTCCAAATTCCAACAGTAATTAAAGATTACACCGTGGCCCTAGCTACCACTCTACTACTTAATAATTTAGGGCAACAAATTACGTGAAGCGTATAGGGAGTTGCGGAGAAAAGGAGTTTAAGAAAGGCAAAGGTGCTTTCATGTTGTGTGTTTATCGTCACGAATAAATGTTTTTCTTCTTCTTCTTCTTCTTCGAAGTTCTTTTAAGTGTCCTCAATATAAACTCAAACTAGTTCTTCTAGTTAAAGACATCCTTTGCTGAAATTACGCCGGGAAGTTTGCTACGCCGAACGGTTCTATTAGTCTAGAGATCTTCTACTATCTAAAGTCCCGCGCCTTCACATTTCAAAACGCTTCAATGTATTTAAAAAGCACCACCAACACTCTCAACACATGTGTGCGTGCTGAGACAGCCATCAACTATGCGTTGAGAGTGTTGGTGGTGCTTTTTAAATAAGAATAAAAAAATTGAAGCGTTTTGAATTGTGAAGGCGTGGGACTTTAAATAGTAGAAGATCTCTACACCTATCGCATTCTCGTTTCATTTACCAATCAATTTTCAGTCACTATTATCATCTTATCAGACAAATGGCGTCTTCTGCTAATATAGGTAATAATCATGCGCAACATTGCATAGCATTGTTACAATAATTCGGTTGGTCGGTCGTCTCATTTATTAAGAGATGTAACTATGACTTACTGACTGAATATAATGACAAAATTATTAAATGACTTAAATAAACCCAAAGGCTATTTAAATTTTGGCAAGCTCACATGAATCAACAGCATGACATGCAGTTTTGGTGGTGCAAAGTCTAAATTCCAAATGGAATAAACATACGTAGACCCACAGACATCTTAGACCTATATATACTACTAGCTTCTGCCCGCGACTTCGCCCGCGTGGAATTCGGTTAACGCGTTCCCGCAGGAACTAAGCGTTTTTCCGGGATGAAAAGTAGCCTATCGGGACCCCAACTATCTCCATGCCAAATTTCATCTCAATCGGTCCAGCGGTTGACGCGTGAAGAGGTAAGAGACAGACACGAGTTACTTTCGCATTTAGAATATTAGTATGGATACACCTATACTTTGACCTTTGTTTGACTTGAGAATGACAATGGGGCAAACTCATTGTAGTTATTTATAGTCATGTCATGAGTGTGACATGATGATAATATGTATACGAATTATTTTTATAAGACAATTTCATGTTTAATTTTAAACTTCAAAACGTAACTTTTTAGTATTAGATTTTTAACTGACTTCGAAAAAAGGAGGAGGTTCTCAAGTCGTCTTCAAACACAACATCGACATTCAGGTTTCTTTTTTTTTTGTATGTTTGTTCCGCGGTTACTCCGTCAATTGTAAATCGATTTCGATGATTCTATTCTTAATCGAAAAATCCTCCGGATTGGTCTCATTTTAATTAGGCTCAGTTCTGATGATGGGATCCAAGAGAAAATGAGAGAACTCCTCAAAGTTTGTTATCACGTGTATGATTTTGGCATCAATTACAAAGACTACAGTGAGACTTACGTCCCATCGTACCCATTGAAGCCGAAAAAAAAGTTTAAATTAAAATATAAAAACCGACTGAACAAGTGAACCGACCCAAAGCTGATGACAGTCTTATAGTGAACTTGACACCGACTTTGTAGTCTGTCGGAGTTTGAAGTCGTTTTTTTACTCAATGTTGCCATTTTTATTGGTTCGTCATGTACGCTCATAAGCTTTGACATGTCTCAGAAACTGTGTATTATTACTACGAGTAGGTACATATTATAAAATAAAGTCGCCGGTCTCTCTGTTCGCGATAAAATCAAAAATGTTTTTTGAATGATTTTGAATTTTTGCTTTTGAAATAGTGAACGGATTTTCATGTGGTTTTTTTTTACTAATAGAAGGGATCATGAGTTATGTAGCGTGACGTAATTTAGGGTTCCTCATGAGGAAGGTTTTGTTGTATCATTTGTTTATGTACGAGGGGCGTTCAAAATATTCTCGGTATTGATATCTTATAACCTCTTTTTGAATTTGTTTTGTTACTGGCTGGTAAGGTTCATTCTTTGACATTAAAAAAAAGTATAATTCAAACCGAGATGTTCTTTTGTTTTTCTGCAAATTCTGAACAAACACGAACACAGTGAGTGAATTAACAATGTTAACGAAATTAGAACATCGTTCCGTAATAAAATTCTTGACGAAACAGGGTAAAAACCAAAAAACCATAAAAGAGGAAATGGATTGTGTTTACCGTGAGTCTGCTCCTTCTTTATCTACAATTCAAAAGTGGTCAAGCGAATTCAAACGTGGCAGGGAGAGTATTGAAGATGACCCTAGACCTGGCCGGCCTGTAGTAGCTACTTCACAAGAAAATATTGATCAGGTGGAAAACCTTATATTGGAAGATGGTCGAGTGAAGATAAAATCAATAGCTCAAGTAACCAATCTTTCTATTGGTACCGTAACCAATCTTTCTATTGGTACCGTACATGACATTATCCATGACCATCTTAATATGTCAAAGGTCAGTGCAAGATGGGTTCCGCGAATGCTGACTCGACTTCAAAAAGATGTGCGTGCAGCTTGCTGTTCCGATTTTATTGACCTGTGTGGTGAAAATCCTGATGAGGTGCTGCAAAAGATAGTTACTGGAGATGAAACCTGGGTTCATCATTATGACCCAGAGAGTAAACAGGAGTCCATGCAGTGGCACATTAAGGGTTCAGCTCATCCCAAGAAGTTCAAGGTCGTCCCTTCCGCTGGCAAGGTCATGGCAACAATATTTTGGGATTGTGAAGGAGTATTGTTGATCGATTATAAAGAAAAAGGTGTAAATATCACGGGACAGTACTACGCGAATATTCTACATCAATTAAGGGACGCAATAAAAGAAAAAAGGCGAGGAAAGTTGTCTAAAGGTATTCTGCTTCTGCATGACAACGCCCCTGTCCATACTGCTCATATTGCCAAGGCAGCTATTGCTGAATGTGGGTTCGGAACTATAACTCATCCACCGTATAGTCCGGACTTAGCCCCCAGCGACTTCTTTTTGTTCCCCAATCTCAAAAAGGATCTGCGTGGAAATCGATTTTTTGACGATGAGGCGTTGAAGGCGGCAGTAGAGGAGCACTTTTATACCAAGGATAAAAAATATTTTTATGAGGGATTAAAAAAAAAATTGATCGATCTTTTAAGTGTATTAACATAGGGGGGGAGTATATTGAAAAATAAAAAATATCAAACTGTTCATACTTGTTTGTTTTCATTCCAATACCGAGAATATTTTGAACGCCCCTCGTATATGTTGTTCATCACAGTATAAACACTATCTGTCTATTAACCTCCTATTTTGAAGTTCTTCTAATGCAATTCCAGCCGACTTCAGGCGCTAGTAGATGCCAGTAAGGACAAGATTGCCATAGGAGGCACCTACGACGCCCAAGACAGGTTCATCGCCCCGACTATCCTCGCCAACGTGTCGCCCACAGATAAAATCATGGAGGACGAGATCTTCGGGCCCATCCTCCCGATAGTGACAGTGGAAAACGCCTATGAAGCCATCAAATTCATAAACGACAGGTAAATAGCGTAGAAAAAGAATTACAGATTTGAATTGTTTGATTTGAATCGCGCATCTCTCGGTACTTGCGACATTGCGACATAATTTAAGTAAAGATAATCTACTATAGGAAGTCCCTGGTCAAACATGTGTTGAGAGTGTTGATGGTGCTTTATAATTACTTAAAAGCGTTTTGAATTGTGGAGGCGCAGGACTTCCTATAGGAAGTCTACCTCTAACATAGGTACAGTCAAGAAAATTGAAACGCATATAAATTATGTATACCTAATATTATAAGTATACCTTATTCGCTATAGTCATTGTGATAAGAGCGAAAAAGACACGTGTTCCAATTTCCTTGTACAAGTACAATTGTTTTTACGATTGCTGGTATTACCGCTGACGAGCTGACATTGGCTTGTCACAAATAAGCCAATATTCTTAATGGCCTTTATTAAAGTTATTGATCCAAGGACCGAGTATTGTGTGGGTTTTATATTTAATGTGTGACGTTTATTTGAGTTTTCTCATCAGTGTTGTTTTTTTTTTTTCAAAATTTCTCGCTTGGTTTCATTCATAGAGCGTCACATTTACAATGTGTTGTCTAGAATCTTTCTAATATTTTTTACATTGCTTTAGGCGTCGAAACGATGGATCTATATCAGCTATCTGTTTATATATTCAACACACGCTACTGTTGGGTCATCTAATATCATACAATTTGATCAAACTCCTAGATATGAGTACTTAAGTAGTTTCCTGGCAATTATGTGTAATTGTGGCAACCCTGAATTGACCTGACCGTGATGAACAGGTTTCGCTCGTTAGATCAGCATTTAGTATTGTATTCAACGAGCCAGTTCAGCGAAAAAATATCCATAATTCGTACATAATGAAGCATGAGATCTTGCCTACTGCAACCATTTACGATTTTAACTAGACGATGATTGCGAGTTGCCATAATTCACTGACATACCTAATAGCGGTTTACACAGATTGCGTGTATTCATGACTTTCCGAAATCCGTATACATAAGATTACAATTTCATCATCCGCCTTAGTCACGAAAATAGATCTCGTTTTTAAATTAACTCAACTACATAATATTCACTCACAGATCATTGAACATGTCACGGTCATTTTATAACATGGGCAATGAATATAATAGTGATTGGCTACGCATTCGCGATCATATTATTCCCAATGTGCATTAGACACAGATACCACTTACCGTCAGGTGTCTGCGCGCCTCCCAAACAATGCCATGAAGAAAAATAACATAGCCGTATCACCGGTTCATGAAGTCTACGCTATTACATAAAACACAATTATGTAACCACGCTCCCACAATCATGTGGGCTTCAGCATCCTGACCAACAGACGCCGGTTTCAGGGAACATCCATTAGTGCTTTACGTGTTCAGCGATCAAAAAAACATCCAGAAGTTGTTCACGGAACAAACCCGATCGGGCAGTTTGTGCATCAACGACACTATCATGTTCTACGGCGGTAAGAATCGAAGAGTTTCACCCCTAGCGCAAGATATGTTTATGTGAAATATTATGGTTTTTAATCGTAGATAGTTATACAATTATCTTTACGACACGTCAACTATATTAAAACACTTAGGGTGGGTTATAGTACATTACTACAGAGGCCGGGAAGGAGGAAGTTGCAGGCCGAGTATATATACTACGTGGGGATAGTTACGAGGCCGACAACTTCCGTTCCCCGCCGATGTATGTATAGTGCTTTTCTCAAACATGCAATGAAATATATAAATAAAATAATATTTTATATATAATATATTTTGTCTTTTTTACATAAATATAACTGCGCTACCGCTACCTATGCAGCAAATATGGTTCATGTTGTTTTAAAGCTGTATTGGCAGAATGTCATAGCGAACCATAGAGTAAATATTGCTTGTAGCTTTTTTATATGGCGGAATGCCAAGATTCTGTGTCACAAACATATCAAATGGAAATGAAAAAAAAGTGAGTTGCCGGCCTAGGCCTGCAACGTTTGTATGAAATTTCATTATAGACCAATTTGTCTAGCCGCGCCTGAAACGTGATACTTCCCAGGCTAATAAGAAGAACATAATATCAATATTTCATTGCATGATTGAGAAAAATATTTTACTATGGGATAAAATGACGTTCCTGTATGGAATGACAGCTCGGCGGCCATATTTAACGACCAGGAGTCCGTCAACTATGCTTGAATCAACCCACCCTTAGATTTCATTACATTTTTTATAAATGCGACAACAATGTCTACGGCGAATTTGAGACTTGAAAACCATAATGCTTCATTTTTATGAATCATATTTTGTGCGGGCTACCAAACTCTATGGTGATGGGTCGAAAGCATCCTCACAAAAATGCATCTTCCACTAAATAGGTTTTGGTTTGGATTCCTAGGTGTATGGTAAATCTACCGCTACAGGTTGTGGTTTATGTCTAGTAATTGGAATGGTGATGGTGGTAATGGTGCTAATAGTTTTAGGTGTTAAATGTAAGTACCGCTCTCTAGAAAACGAGTTTCTTCGTGTATTTTTAGCAATTTTGAGCTTAATTAAATCTAGTTTGAAACTGCGCCAGGTATATGTTACGAGTATAGTATCCCTCTGTAAATGCATAATAACCAAGTGCCATAGAACCTACTGAGTAAATTAATATCGCACCGTTCAAAGAATAATATTAAATTTTTTAGGCTATAAAAACTATTATTTAATATCATTAAACTTTTACTAAACAGTATATTTTTTCAATCATTCAAATAAAATGTGCATCAATTATTCTTTTACAGTGCGATTGTAGAAATATGCTATTATGTAAATACTAAGCTATACAAATAATTCTGACCTGTAAAGAGTAGACTAGTTTATTTTCTCATTTTAAAACGCACTATTCTAAATTCAAATACGGAAACCTGTTGTTTTTTTTTAAACGTGCCAACTGTCAAGTCTACTCTCTATGGTGCTGAGCCGGTGGCGGTCTAACCGAGTCGTTTGCCCGTGTAGAGAGAAGCCGCTAGTGATGTACGTATTCACGAGCAACAAGGACACTCTGCAGACCCTCGTCGACAGCACCAGCAGCGGCGGCATGTGCGTCAACGACACCATGATGCACATGGGAGGTTTGAAACAGCCTTTTTTTTTTTTAAGTTTCGTTTTTTTTTTAATTCCATTAAAAAAAACGAAACTTCTCTATGGCCGTATTAACATATAGCAACAAAACGAAACACACTCGCCTCACAACCGTTTTCGCCTCAGCAGTGCCATCTGCAGGCGCTACTGCAGACTAGCCGCCTAGGTGGCTTGACACTTGACATTTTACAGTTGCGACCGCAGCGCCATCAAATTATCCAGCTTCGGCGGCACTTTTGGAACTATAAAGATGGGCGCTCCTTTACTTCAACCCTCCATAATATCGATCTCTGGTATCAGTCAAACTTTTTTAAACCTCGAAGCAAAATAGGAGGTGTTTTATAAGTTTGACTAGTGCGTCCAAGTGGAGAACGTAGCTCCGCGTCGTATGAACCGATTTTGTTGTAGTTTTTGACTTTTTGTTGTTGGATAAATGGATTAATCTAACTAAAGTGTTCTTAGCTATGCTTGGAGGAATTTAGTTCAGCGGTTTAAAAATATCGGCTTTCTTCTAATATTTACCTATTTTCAGTCGTCAACGTCTGACATTAAACCCTGTACTTGAGATTTGTCTGTTTACATGACCGTGCCAACTAAGCATCAAGTGGCCGTGTTTTAATTAACCTCGACACTGCATCTATTGTATGGGGGCATTGACCTATAATAACATATGGACGAACAGTGCCTAACAGAATATGCCAACATATATGGAGCAAACTGACATAAGAAAATACGTTCCAGTATGCTAATAACGCCTCTTTATAGTATGTGTCCAGATAAATATTTTATACAAAAGTAAACCTCACACTATAAGACTTAAGTGTCAAATTTACTGAGCGCCAAACGGGTGCCCGAGTTGTTCGGGCACCCGTTTTGACGGGCCATTTTTCTCCGGCTGATTGTGAATCCTTACTTATAATAGATCAATGTATGGGGGCCATTTTATCCAAAAAAGTATCCTTAATTCCTTACTAAGTGAACAGTATTTTTTTGCGATAGGACGATGTCGATGATTAAAATCAGGTAATAGGATTAATTTAGACTAGTTTTAACTTTAACATGATTAATTCTTGTTGCATGTAAATAATTTAAGCTTCTGCTGTTGCGGCGGAAAGTACTATAAATTACGTCTAAATAAGACGTAATTTATAGTACTTCCCGCCGCAACGTAACGCTACGTCACTAACTGCACGTAAAAATCTAATCTCGTAACGCTATAAAACCTTTTTTTTTTGTTTGACCTTTTCAACGCCATGTCAAATAAAAAAGCCGTCACTCACACGCCAAGGGTGGCTGACGTCTGGATCTAACCATGGAAGTAGCAACTAATAAATAGAACGACCTCTGAACAAATTTTGGTCCAGATGCGCGGGGGTGAGGGGCGTTGTATCTCTCTTTATGTATCCTTATAACGAGAGATAAGGACAAAAGAAGCTTAACGTCAATATTTGGGCACGTTTTTGAATTGTGAACGTTTTGTTTTTTAATTGACACTACTCGCTCGAGATGTACTTATGTCATTATTACTTCCATGGATCTTACGCATTACATATTTCACCTCAAAGTGCACCGCTTGGACAACTTTAGGTGGTAGGCACGGCAGTGCGTGGCAACTTTAGTTTTTCTTGGCGTTCAAAGGGTCCAGACCCATTTTAGGTCTGTAAAAGAAACCGGGACAGCCGCGTGAAAATGACTGTAGTAGACAGCTGGCAGAGAATCCTAGAAGTATTGTCAGAGAGTTAGACCAAAAAAATGTAATGAATTATTAAACTTAAGAAAAATGTTTAACAAAAAACTTTGTCATTTTCATGCGGTGTATAGCCAAATTCCCCTTCAAGTTATAGTGCTGGCAATGAATAAATGTATCCAAGATATGTGATCCAAGGGTCGAAAGCAGAAAGATTGTCTTCGAGAATTGTTTGCACTAGTTAGGAGGCAAACGTACCAGTTGATTCACAAGAGCTGGCACGAATAGATTCAATGAGTGATTGTGTTTGGTTACATTCAAGTTAAAGCACTAAGTAACAAACGTGTATTCAGACAATACATACATACATAATATCACGCCTTTTTCCCATAGGGGTAGGCAGAGACCACTTCTTTCCATTTGCTACGACTCTTGCATACTTCTCTCGCTTCTTCAACTTTCATCCCGTTCCGCATACATGCTCGTCGGTTTAAAGTACTTTTGACCTGGCCTTTAATCAGATTGTCCTGAATTTGATCCAAGAACATTCGCCTCGGTCTTCCTCTTCCAGCACCTCCATTCACACTAGCCATATAAATACTTTTTGTCAGTCTTCTCTCATTCATCCTTTCCATATGACCAAACCAATATAGCATACCTTTTTCTATTTTTGTCACTACATCCTCTTTCACACCACACCGCTCCCTTATCACGCTATTCCTTACCCTATCACTCAATTTGACATTTGCAATATTCCGCAATGCTCTCATTTCTACAGCATTGATTTTACTTTCGTGCTTCTTCTGCCATACCCAACTTTCACTACCATACATAAGTGTCGGCACTAGCACACCTCTATGTACAGCCACTCGAGCCTTTGCCGAGACTTTGTGGCTAGTCATAAAAGCATGCAATGCCCCATTAATTGAATTTCCAGCATTCACTCTTCGTTCTATGTCACCATCACACTTTCCATCCCTAGTAAATTTTGAACCCAAATATATGAATTCATCCACTTGTTCCACTTTCTTACCCCCTATCATAATTTCACACAGCGTCCTAAATTCATCTCTTTCAAAAACCAGAACTTTCGTCTTGCTTACGTTGATTTTCATACCCTTTCTTTCTAATGACACATGCAGACTTGTTACCATCTCTTGTAACTCCTCAGCTGATGACGCAAGTATTACTTGATCATCCGCATAAAGGAGACATTTGACGAGTAACTCATTCATTCTTAAGCCACACTCTTTCTCTTTCAATTGTATTCAGACAACCCTGTCATATAACCACCCTTTACATAACATTAAGAGTCTCCTTTATAAGAATGACACTCCCACATTGACAGGTGATATTACTTTCGTTCATTACATTCGCGCCAGCTCTTGTGAATCTGTACTAAATTGTAATTGTGAATGAACGGTGATTGCAGTTGAGACCCTGCCATTCGGCGGCGTCGGCTACAGCGGCGTGGGCGCCTACCACGGCAAGGCGACGTTTGACACGTTCACGCACAAGAAGAGCTGCCTCATCAAAAACTTCTCGCCGATCGGAGAGAAGCTGGCTTCGTAAGTACAGTGAAATAGTTATTTGTGCAACAAGAGAGCAAAATTGTTTTTTGCTTCGAGTGCCATGTTTGAGGCCTGAGCTAGCGAAAGATTCTATAGTTGAATCACGAGCGTCTAGCGAGTGATTCTAATTTAGAATCTTGAGCTTAGCGAAGGACTCAAAGGCACGAGAAGTAAAATAACTTGCTCTCGAGTAGCACATACAATTTTTCACCTCAGTAGCGAGAACACATAAAAGGTACTTACTTGCAAAGAATACTTACAATACTTACATCACGAAAAATATGAAATAACATTTCTTATTCACTCCTTTCACTTTTATTATTACTTAAATTTCATGTTTTAAAAGAATTACTTTAAAGTAAGTTATCGAAAATTAAGAAGAAAGACATGATTTGACATGAAAGAATGGCGGCAATTTTCTAAACGTATGTTCGGAAACTAGTACAATGATAAATTTCGAATTTATTCGGTAACATTTGAAAACTATTAGTTTACTTTAAATTAAAACTTTAGTTTAAATTGATTACAAATAACATAATTATATGAAATATAAGTCATTCAAAAATTTGCAAGATTTTTAGAAGGTAAAATCAACGTATAATTTTAATGCCTAAAAATACACGGCGGTACTGATGCGTTGGTATCCGAACGATTCTTGTTCAGTTTTTTTTTTCTACGAAAATAGATTCGCACTACGACTTGCCTAATAGAATTCTACCTCTTTTGTTAAAGAAATGAAAAGAAGAGAGCTGATAAAATCGAGATAGTTTGAATTATTGTTATTAGAAGTGGTTACTGGTTAGATGCCGCAGTATGAAATGACCATTCGCAGTTATCAAATAAAAAAAATAAAAAAAGCGCGGGAACGATTTCACTGTGGCTGCATGGCTTAGGCCTTTGCCTTTGCCTGATGGAATTGTCTGATGGGATCAATGGATTAAAAAAACAAATTAAAAAAATACTTTGTCTCACTGAGTGAAACAAACACGATTTTGCTCACTGATTTCTGACAGCAAAGTCTACTTGTTCGAGCTGCTGAGGTGAAAAGACATTTAAGGGTCGGTTGATTTAAAACGTCCGTTAAAGTTAACGTTAAATATTTTACTATGGGACAAAATTATGTTTCTATGTGGAATGACAGCTCGGCGACCATATTTAACGACCAGGAGTCCGTCAACTATGCTTGAATCAACTCACCCTAATAATTTTTGTGCACATGCTTTATTTTTTCGGGTCTAGGGAGTGTCCTAGGTCCAGCAGTGGACGTCTTTCGCCTGAAATGATGATATCCCTTAACGCTGCTGTGTGGGTGCTGTGTGTGTGTCTTTCGGTAGAGATTGTAGATTAAGCCTAAGTTGCATCAGCCGCATTCGAAGGATTCATTAACGTTAGAACAAATAGGTAGACCATTTTAACTACGAATGCTGCTTAGTTGACGGACGGTTTGAATCAATTTATCATTCGAAATGATTGGTTCCGAGACGTGGGCGCTTACGATGGCCGTCATAAAATGGCTCCAAATCACTCGGAGAGGAAAGAGAGGGTACCTAATGCACGGGTTTTTTTGGGTGATAGAATCAGAAATGAGGATGGATATCCGCAGTAGAATTACGGTCACCAACATAGCCCAAAAAATTGCGAACCTTAAGTGGAAGACGTTGCTCGCAGGACTGATGGCCGGTGGGGCCAGAGAGTTCTCGAGTGGCGTCCGCGAACCGGGATACGAGCTGTCGGTAGGCCTCCAATAAGATGGAGGGACGACCTCGTGAAGGTCGCGTGAAACCCGTGGAAGCTACTAGCACAAGAGTGGTCTGAGTGCCGAGCATTGGGGGAGGCTTATGTCAAGCAGTGGGCGTCTTTCGTCTGACGACCCCGCCCGTTTGGTATTTTTGAACTTGTACATTGTTCCAGCGGCCGTTACCCGCCGTACACTGACGGCAAGCTGAGCTTCATCACGGCTCTGATGCGCAAGCGGCACGCGCCGACTCTGCCCTACCTCTCTTACCTGCTGACCTTCGCGGTCGGCGCCGGAGTCACCTACGCCCTTGTGGCTTGGAACCGGGTAAGGAAGTAACGACGGGGTAACCTGGCATCCTGGCAGATCCAGGCAGTCGTCCCCTTTCATAAAACAGCGGAGCTAGGGTGAATGGAAAACCAATGATAGTACCTTCGTTTGTTAAGCAGATTAACTTTGTGTGATGAGTTTTAATTTTTAAGAATACTGCTATTATCCAGTATGTATCACTGAGATGTTTGATTTGAAGTAATAAATATTTTCAAATAAGTAATATTTTGTTTTATTGACAGTCAAGTCCCATGTGCACATCAAAATCGGAGACCATATTGAAATTATAAAGAAAATATGATGGATGACTTAAAATGACATATGAATGATAAATAGCTGTCTTTATGTGTGTCGAGTGTTTATCAACTTTTTTTTTATAATGCCTGTTAAACTTCAGTTACCTAACAATTTCTGAACAATCTTTGAAGTTTCATGATGTACTTTCTTGGCACAGAGAGAAATCAACTGAAAATAAAACAAAATATTAAATTGGTTGATAAACCATACTAAGGGATTCACGCCTTTATTCAACATCATAGCTGATCCAAGAATGTTGACAAATATGCGTTAGTAAACTACAGCTGTACTGTCATAAACAAATTTCATTTTATTTACCGACACTCAGAATCATATAACCCTCTCATGATGAGGGGAGGTCTGTGCCCAGCAGTGGGACGCAAATAGGCTGTAGTAGTAGTAGAAACATATAAGTGGGCTGTCCATGGCATCATATCTCTTTCGTTTGATAGCTATGGGAGCATATAACACCGTATTGCGTTTCATTTGTTTGTACTGATTATGAAATAGAATTTGATCCATTTATCATACAGGACCTAAGCGACCGAGCTTTGCTCGGGTGAAAATAGCTAAAACCGAGTTTTCTCGGATATGCTATAGCTAGATCGATTTATCGCCCCCGTAAACCACTATATTCCAAATTTCGTCCAAATCGTTAGAGCCCAAGCGCGGATCCAGGGGCTGCGCGGCAGGACTAGATCTACTGCTATCATTTATTCTTAACCCCTGGCGCAAAAGGGGGGGGGGGAGTTGTATGACGTGACCCCCCCTTAAGTCAAAAGCTGGATCCGCCCTTGTTAGAGCCGTTTCGTAGATAGCTTGAATAAATAAATATACATGTTTAGCGTGTTTAAAGTATAGGAGATACATAAATTCACACCTGTTTCCCGCTGGAATTGGAAGAGAACACAGATCGAACACCGGCTTCACTGTGGTTGTTTATTAACGTTTACAATTGTGGTGGCCTAGTGGTTCGACCTACCGCCTCTCATGCAGAGGGTCGGGGGACGATTCCGGCTCGTATCTCTAAATTTACTGACGTGCGAAATTTAATTTGAATTTACCACTGAGCTTTTCGGTGAAAGAAAACATCGCGAGGAAACCTGCACGCATCTGCGAAGTAATTCCAAATGTGTGTGAAGTCCCCAATCCGCACTGGGCCCGCGTGGGGCCTACAGCCCAAAATAGTAGTTTACAATTTACGAGTAAACTTTTATAATTATATTTTAAAAACTGCTATTATCTTGTATCACTTAAATGGGTTAATATTTGTTTTTTTTTTCTTTCAGGCCGCTTCACAGGACTTCTAAATATTTCTTGAAACCGCCGTGAACAGACTAAATAAGTACCAGGGATCTATTGTGATAAAAATAGTTATAATGAAATATTTACTATGAATATACGAAATTTTAAGGGGCATAGATTATTGGCAACTTTATCTCTTAACTATCGCATTTATTTTTTACAGTGTTCTGTTTATTTTTAATGTATGTTGTTAAAAGCTAAGGTATAATAAACCAATTTGTCTGTAATGATTATGTTACTGATCAGCCATTTATTTTCTATATTCTTATTTTCGGGAATACATTGTTATTAAATATACATTTTAAATGTTAAAGACTTGCCATCTCGTAGTTTTTAGTTTGTGTACAAAATATATTTTGATAAACCTGAAAACTACTCGCAAGCTGGTTTTGTGTCAATTCGATATTTAACTTTAACTTGAAAATATATAGGTACTAGCTGACCCCGCGGATTTCGTACCGCCTTGGAATTTTTTTTTTGGATATGAAATGAATGAATGAAAAATAGCTTACGTCCTATTCTCAGACCCACTGAACATACACTCCATAAGAATCGATCGAGCCGTTTCGGAGGAGCTTGGTTACAAACACTGTAACACGAGCATTTTATATATTAGATATTTATTTCGTCCCCTGTAGTAAAACGACTTTGTATAATGAAAAAAAAACCATTTTTTCTATTGCATTCCATTTTTTACGTAGTACGCACAAATCAAATCTTTGACAGGTACAGTCACAAATATTATGAAGTAGGTAACTATCATTTCCTAGCATAGTGCAGTGAATAACTTTTTAAATATGTTTCTTATGATTATATTTCCTGTTTACATTTTATGTATAACTTAATTAATATTAAGGGAAAAGGGGTATAATCTACATCGCCGATAAAATTTACTACTCTGTAATTTAGTGCCTTGTTTTATCTTTCTAAAGTTTAATAGTTTTCAGCTTTTGATGTTTATTATGAATGTCGCAATGATGTTTTTATGTGTGTTGTTATTGTAGATTTTTATATCTCTGAATAAAGTGCCTTAAATAATCAATGAATTTATTTTTATGTACAACACACCGCCTGCAGTCATGCGTGATGTGAGCTGTCAATTGCGGAAGATGGTGGAAGCGAATTTTAAAGTCATAATTAAAATTAAATTCAGCATATTTTTGCGTGCATTTTTTTAATATTTCAGTGGTTATTATCCTATTCGGGGCGGAGACAAAGATCATCGAAATCGGTTCAGCCGTTCTCGAGTTATAAGTGGTGTAACTAACACGACTTTGTTTTTTGTATATATACATGGTGGGTCAGAAAATATGGCAAATAATTAACCCACAGTATCGGCTATCGATTCTAAGTATATTGTATAGGTCTTTATTTTTTTTTTAGTACGTAAAAAAAACATTTTGTATAGGATTCAGGCGTCGCTCACACAACCAATCCCATATACATTTATTTTTTACCAACTAAAAAAAAATTAAAAACCTATACAATATACTTAGAATCGATAGCCGATACGGTGGGTTAATTATTTGCCATATTTTCTGACCCACCGTGTATATATATATTAGTGTAAGGAAGAAAGGAGGTTTCCCACCTTTGCTACCGAACGGTATGAGATTCTAATGGTTCCAAGTTGTGGGAGTTGAACATTCTGCCGCTGGCAAGCAGTGCGTTAGTAAAATGTGGCTGTTGGTATCATGTCAAGAACTCTAGGAATTAAATCTTGCAGCGTAAGTATATGGACGGTGGGCGGCGGGCATGATTAACTGTTCTGAAACTTTACAGAATTAAAAAAAACAAAAAACCCGACTGCGTAAAAAACTAAAAAGAAAAAAACAAGATTACTTAGTTCAGTAGTAGCTAGGATTATGTTAAGTAATATTTACCGTCGCCATCAGATATATGGTAGCGAACAATGTGATCATAAATATCTGGACACGATCTTACTGTCAAGACGTTAGACTACATGCTCAGATATTTCTGATCATTCTTGCTTGCTCATATTACGTCTAATGGCGATCGTACCTACTGAGAAAATACACCATGGAAATAATTTCATGTTCGACACTAACATAAATCAAATATTGATTGCTATTGAGGAATCTAAAGATGCCTACTATCGGGACCCATTATTTGTAACATTTTACCCTAGATTTTTAATTAACTTTTTTTATTTTACTATTTTTAGTTAGGGATTATAAGACCGTAAATTCCGCAATCTTGTCATTTCATGGAGAGAGTTGCTATCGTGGGGATTATTAAGTAGCTTGCGATGATCTAAATTACTGATTATTAATCCCTCTAGAGACCTAACCCGGCTCAAAGCTACATAAGCCTGACCCTTCGCAAAAATGCGTGTACCTAAATCAACCACAGCTCGGTCCCAGGTAGTTCCTTGTAGCTTATGTACAGTAACACCCCAGCACAATATCTAGCGACCAAGCTTTACTCGCACCGAGTTTTCTCAGGTACCTATTCCAAATTTCATCCAAAACGTTAGAGGCGATTCTGAAAATTCTTCAAGTCAACCGATAGATGGCGCTACTGGTACTACATTAGAGTATTAGGTAGCTATTTTATTTATTTACGAGCGCTGAGTACTGACTAGTGTAATTGGTACCTATATCAATTAGGTTATATTTTACTGTATTAAGTAGGTAAATAACACTATTGACACTTTAAATGTAATAACGAAACTAAAAGTCTTCAAGTCAACGGATAGATGACGCTACTGGTACACTACATTGCACATGCGTACGTACTTGATTGAAGTTTGAGATTTATGAAAAACATTATTATTATTTTATAGTCGTCGTGACCTGCTTGAAGACTCGTTGATCTAGATTATTTCCTGTGTTGCTAATTCGAACGGATTTACTACTGGGTGGATATAGGTACTTACCTACTTTACGTGGTCAGTAAAGGAACTTTGAATCGTTATAAATCATAAACGGTTCTTTTGTCTGAAAAATGGTCAAAGAAACCTAATAATGATTTTTAAATACCTATTCAACGATACCTCACATGCCATAGTTAGTTGACTTTTTTTTTTTTTTTGTACAATATGGCGTCTGGTGGCCGCCATTTTGAATTTTGATTAATTTCATATCTTCAGTGACACTCGCGCGATTCAGACGAATCGATTGACGTATGATTCATTAAAATCGACCCACGCGTTTGATCTCTAGTGTGCCACAAAGGAACAAACATACATACATACATACATACATACATACATAGACAGGTAAACACATAACCCTCCTTTGCGGTGCGCAGTCGGGTAAAAAGTTCTTCAGTGCAATTTGTAGAGAATTTAACTAGCGTCGTGGCAAAATGCAAGCTACTAAAAAGTGTGCATAGCGTGCTATATTCACCCGACCGAAATCGGTCAGGAAACTCAGGAAGAAGTCAGTCATTTTCACCCGAGTTAAGCTCAGTCGCCCACAGGTACTATACATTATGGAGGGTTTTTTTATCTTTTTTTTTGGGGTCTTTGTCATTAAATGACGATGCCAGCCCATTGGGGCCGCTCTAAACTTTTCCTCAATAGTGTTGTTATGGAGGAGAGAGGGAGGTTATTTAGTCAAAAAGCTTAAAATCATTTTCCCGGCATCCGAGGCAGGCTTAAATAAAATTTCCTGGAATGTTCCCAGGTTGGACTTAGTCAGATGGAATTTCTCAAATAACCCCTCTCTCTCCGGCCGAGTCCGAGCACACTCCGCCAACCGATGATACACGTCTTCGGGCAAAACGCATACCCTTACAATTTGGGGAAGGCACCTATGGAGGGTTGAAGTAAGACATATTCCATACTCCATACTATAAGTACATAATAATAGCCTTGAAAGGTCAAGGAATGTATCCAGCGACTCTAATGACAGCAATAGGAGTCACTGTGTTGGTACTTACATATTTCGATACCTTAGTAGCGTAGGTACATATTTTTGACCTTGACTGTCTCATTCATACAAATTATGCGTGTGATGCTGATGATTTTGCCTGAAATTTAGTATATGCTGCGTGTAATGGAATTTAAAAATAAAACAAAGTGTCAAACGGTGCAGTCATCAATTTTGTCTTTCATATGGCAACTTCACATGCTTATGTCATTAGAAAAGTGTTTGTCTTTTGATTTGTGGGATAATATATCGACTAAAACTATAATTTCAAGCTAAAAATCTATAATATAGGTGAGTATTATTGATATAGCTTCTATTACGTTTACGCTTTACTGTAGATATTAATTAATTTAGGAAACTTAAATTTTTTCGAGTCGCAACACTCATTGTACGAACGAAAGTGCTTGTGATGAGCAAAGACGATTAGTTGTGTCGATAAGCCAATATTCTGCAGAAATTAGCCAGAATCTTCAGGTATCTACAACTAAAATAAATAACCACCCTCGCATGTGAGGGTAATATGTGGTGGTGCTGTTCTTCTTCCGCTAGTTCAGGTGCTTATTCACAATTGAGTGCTAGTCTGACTACTCCCTACCTATAATCCTATACGGCGGCCATATTTATAAGTCACGAAAGGCGTTGACGCTTACTCGTAAATTATTTTTGTTACGTTGTTTTACAGGACCGATGGCTGCGATACGCAAGAAATTAGTGATCGTCGGTGACGGCGCTTGTGGTAAAACATGCCTGTTGATCGTGTTTAGCAAAGACCAATTCCCGGAAGTGTACGTGCCGACGGTGTTCGAGAACTACGTCGCCGACATCGAGGTGGACGGCAAGCAGGTGGAGCTGGCGCTGTGGGACACGGCAGGCCAGGAGGACTACGACCGACTGCGCCCCCTGTCGTACCCCGACACCGACGTCATCCTCATGTGCTTCTCCGTGGACTCGCCCGACTCGCTCGAGAACATCCCCGAGAAGTGGACGCCCGAGGTGAAGCACTTCTGCCCCAACGTGCCCATCATCCTCGTGGGCAACAAGAAGGACCTGCGCAACGACCCGGCCACCATCAACGAGCTGCGCAAGATGAAGCAAGAACCGGTCAAGCCCCAAGAGGGCCGCGCCATGGCGGAGAAGATCAATGCGTTCGCGTACCTCGAGTGCTCCGCTAAGAGCAAGGAGGGTGTGCGTGAGGTGTTTGAGACGGCTACCCGGGCCGCATTGCAAGTCAAGAAGAAGAAGAAGACCAGGTGTTCTCTGCTCTAATTGTGCCGTTGTTGGGAGACTCTGATTTATGAATGGTTCGCATGCTGCCTGAACACTTCGTTGACGAGCGCCGGCGCGGCCGCGGCGCCCGCCAGTCGCTGCTCGCACATCCACTCAGTATTCGTGTGGCTACACTCTCACAATTGGTACTTGTATATTTTATAGATTATCTTTAAAGAGTAAGCATAAATGCCTTAACAAATGTAGTTCGGGGCGAACGTGGGCTCCGTCTATGAGCCTGCTGGGATTTTTCGTGCTATACTGTCAAGTTATATAATCGAGTAGCATTTCTTCCTGATATAGATTTATTCCTTGACCAGCGTCCGTCTCGATGAGACAATTGATTAGTTTTGTATTTTGTACTTTAATTTTTTTCAATAAAATAGTTATGTATAATTGCATAGGGCGTTTATTTGACGTGGACAGTCCTGACTCTGCCAAGAGCTTGTCAGCCGATGCATCTCCAAGATGTCTCATCTATCGGATTCTTCTCGTGTAGGGCAGTTATTTTGTAATCTATTTGTTTGTGTGAAATTTTAACTTCTGTATGATTACATTGCATGCTAATATAATTTATTAGTAATAAACCCCATGTTTTAACAATTCTTTTCTAGACTCTTTTTGACTTTTATAAAAAAAAATATGGCATTTATAAATCCAAGGTGTTTAGGATGGGGAAATATTTAAGTTAAAATCAATCATCTATGTTATGTTTTATTAGTATTGTAAGTACAAAATTATCTTTCAAATATACATGAATTAACATAAACATAAAATTCTTCCTTTTATAATTTAAGGTGATATTTGGATCTTGTTCCAATTACAATTTTATTAACTAACTGGAAGGTTTCACTTTAGGGCTCCTTGACATTTTGAGTAGTTGTAGCGGGTTGTAGCGGCGGCGCGGCGCGGTGAGCAG
>OZ020290.1:5964053-5987290 GCA_963971205.1 Aethes cnicana | reverse complement strand
CCATACCAAAGTTCATAATTTTACTCTTTACCAAATCATTTTACTTTTCTTGTTACTACAACTCTCGTCTATACATTATTTTTTTGACATAATTCTTTCATAGCACATTTGACTCTTGCGTCGGGACGTACATTAAGAGAAAACGAGCGCGCGTGCATTCGCTAGCTGTGCGCGGCAACCACTAATCATCACGCCACGGTGCGAAGCCGGCGGGTACTTGTGTCGAGCGCGAAGAAATCAAAGAGTGCGCCGCGCCTGCCCACACATACATACCTACAACTTATACATGATGCACTTGAAGTGTTTTATCTCTTATGGTTTAGCATGTTTTTTAGTTTGTAATTACACTGTTTTAATTATTATTTTTAATTTTTGCTTTTGCGAAGTTTCTGTTTCTTTTATTTGTTTTTTTTTTTAACCTTTTTAGTACTATTATTATTATTTGCTTGTCGTGGCTCTGTCGATTCCCTGGGTTGTGGCAGAATACCAGTGTTTTTCTCTAAAGAGTAAAGCTATACGCTGAGCTATGGCCCTTTTGTAGTACTGCACCGCACGATTTCTTTTGTGTTTGTTATCTTTTATTTTTACTCTGTTTTTTTTTTCTTTTTACTATTATAAATTGTATACCTACTGTGTTCTGTAGTACTCAAATAAACGTTTTATCTATCATCTATCTATCTATATTTAAAGCTAATGATTATTTTTAAACGTACTTAATTATACAGATAATAAATTAATTAAATGAATTGTAAAATAAAATAAACACCCTAAAATAAACTAATTAAACTACACTACAACCAACGGTAACTAAATCAAGAAAATAAAATTATCTAAAAACCGTCGGCCCTGCCGCTCGAGAAAAATCATTGGTATTTTAATCATTTCATAAGTTGGTCGACTATGACTCGTAAGTTTGTACAGCCTACTTAGCTGTGGTGGCCTAGTGGTTCGACCTACCGCCTCTCATGGAGAGGGTCGGGGGTTCGATTCCGGCTCGCACCTCTAAGTTTACTTATGTGTCAAATTCAATTTGAATATACCACTGAGCTTTTCGGTGAAGGAAAACATCGTGAGGAAACCTGCACGTATCTGCCAAGTAATTCAAGGATGTGTGTGAAGTCCCCAATCCGCACTGGACCCGCGTGGGGACTGTAGCCCAAACCCTCTAGTGATGAGAGGAGGCCTGTGCCCAGCAGTGGGACGCAAATAGGCTTTCTAGAACTAAGCATCTCCGAGCAATAGTGCGGACAGACGGACGGACGGACATGGTGAACCTATAAGGGTTCCTTGTGGACTTCGGACCCTAAAAAGGGTAGTTGCGACATTGTTAGTTTAATTAAATAAATTGAAATTTCTGATAAAATAATAATATGATAACTAACTATAATTGCTTAATTAAACATCGCTATTCCTTAGACCGCTCGAGCCTTAAAGCAAACCTGATTAAGGCTTCATCGAATCACCAATTAAAGCCGAGCCCAAATCAAACACAACCTATTTGCATACGCGTAATCACCGGGAGCGAAAACCGAGGTATCAGCAAATATGACGAACAAAATAATGTAGTTAGCTAGCTGACTTGATTGGGTTATCCAGGAGGAAGAGAATTGAAGACGGCGCACTTGATATTTTTAACGCCGTTAAACTTGTTCCCTCTCCACTACTCAAAGGTTAGCTGGAAGAAATTCCTTCTAGTTACCATACTATATTATGTCCTCATCATTTTCAGCCGAAAGACGTCCACTGCTGGACACAGGCCTCCCCAAGGCTCGCCACTCAGACCGGTCCTGTGCTACTTGCATCCACCGATTTCCCGCGATCTTCACGAGGTCGTCGCTCCATCTTGTTGGAGGCCTACCGATAGCTCGTCTCCCGGTTCGCGGGCGCCACTCGAGAACTTTCCGGCCCATCGGCCATCAGTCCTGCGAGCATGTGCCCGCCCACTGCCACTTAAGGTTCGCAATTCTTCGGGCTATGTCGGTGACCCCAGTTCTACTGCGGATATCCTCATTTCTGATTCTATCACGCAGTGAAACCCGAGCATAGCCCTTTCCCTCTGAGTGACTTTGAGCCTTCTTATGAGACCCATCGTAAGCGCCCACCTAGCGCCGTGCCATTGTTGACATCTCATAAAAAATTAATGGGTTACACGGGTGACGTTAATAAACAGTTCGGGGCGTAGTCAAACTACCGTTACGTTATGGCGGCCAGGAACAATTATTGGATGTTTACGTAATCCAAAACGGCGGCCCTCCTCTCCTGGGACGAGATTTTATCTCTAAATTCGGCCTACAATTAGCCCCAGTAAATTTTTGTAGTGATAACATCCATGTTCAACAGTTATTTCACGATTACAAAGAGACGTTTGACGATCGTTTAGGGTGTTTTAATAAGTATAAAATAGACTTAAAATTAAAGGATGACGCTAAGCCGTATTTTCAAGGCGCGTCCTGTTGCATTTGCGCTCAAAGAAAAATTGGAAAAAGAAAGTGACCGTTTAGTAGGGCTAGACATCCTGGAACCAGTGGAACACTCGGAGTGGGCGTCGCCCGGTGGTGCCGGTGCTGAAGCGGGACGGCGCGGTGGCCCTGTGCGCCGACTACTCGCGCTCCATAAACCGGCAGCTAGCGGCCGAGTCCTACCCGCTGCCGACCGTAGATGAACTGTTTGCGAAGTTGCATGGAGGCGTCCAATTTTCCAAGCTAGATATGTCGATGGCCTACAACCAGTTTCCGATAAATGACCCAGACAATATTACGTGTATAAACACTACCCGCGGCTTATTCAAGTACAAAAGGTTAATTTTTGGTTTAACTAGCTCGCCGGCTATATTTCAACGTGCCCTAAATACTCTGCTAGCGGGCTTGGATGGCGTCCTTTGTTTCTTGGATGACGTACTTGTAACAGGCCGCGACACGGCGGAACATTTGCAAAGATTAAAGGAGGTACTACAGCGTTTTAAAAATGCGGGCTTAACGCTACAAAAAGGGAAATGCGAATTTTTTAAGGATACTATATCCTATTTAGGTCATGAAATAAATAAACATGGCATCTCTAAGTCACAACAAAAAGTGAAAGCCATCATGGAGGCTCCCCGCCCCTCAAATGTGACTCAATTACAATCATTTTTGGGGCTGGTCAATTATTATAGGAATTTCGTACCTAATGCGTCCATGATATTATGTCCTTTATATGACCTAGTTAAGAAAAATATTAATTGGACTTGGACGTCCGAACATCAGCAGGCTTTTGATACAATCAAAAAACAATTAGCCTCTGATCAAGTGTTAGCACATTTTGATCCGTCTGCGCGAATTATCGTGACCGTTGACGCCTCCACGTCAGGCTTAGGAGCAATTCTTTCGCAGGTGGGCTCGGACGGAGTGGAACGGCCGATCTCTTTTGCATCGCGAGTCTTACGGCAGGCCGAAAAGAACTATGCCCAAATACAAAAAGAAGCCACGGCTATAATATTTGGAATCAGAAGGTTCCATCAGTATCTTTACGGCCGGTCACAGCCGTTCGTACTCCGTACAGACCATAAGCCGCTGCTTTCCATTTTCGGTTCTCAGCGGGGCATTCCAGAGATCACTGCAAATCGGTTACAGAGATACGCGATTTTTTTACAAGCGTATAATTTCATTATTGAATACGTTCGTAGTAGTGACAACAGCGCGGACTGGTTGTCGCGCGCGGCGCCCGCGGCGGCGACCGGCGCGCGCGACTGTCCCGATGACGTCACGGACGCCAGCGCGCTGGAAGATCACGCCGCGTATGTTCATTTCGTAGTAGACGGAGGCCTACCGGTAACGGCAGATCAGGTGAGACAAGAAACATCGCGGGATAACGTTATGCGTAAAGTATGCGAATTTGTTATGAACGGCTGGCCTCGGAAAGTAAATGAGGCAGAATTAAAGCCTTATCATTTGTGCCGTAACGAATTGGCAGTCGAAAACGGTTGTCTCATGAGAGGGCACAGGGTAGTCATACCGCTAACACTTCGGGAAAAGGTATTGTCCGAGGTTCATAGTACGCATCTAGGCATTGTGAAATGCAAAGCGGAGGTAAGATCGCGTTTCTGGTTCCCAGGAGTGGATGCGGCAATCGAGAGAATAATAGGCAGTTGTAATGTCTGTATAGCGTTGCGAGTGTCTCCGCCGCGCGTTCCCGTGGTTCCGTGGCCGTATCCCGAACACGCATTCCAAAGGGTACATATAGACTTCCTTGGCCCAATTAACAGTCATTCGTACTTTATTGTAGTGGACGCCTTTAGCAAATGGGTCGAGTGCTTCGATATGAAGTCCAACACAACTACGCAGAACGTCATAGAAAAATTGTGTGAAGTGATGTCGCGTTTTGGCGTTCCTCAGTGTATTGTGAGCGACAATGGCACTGCGTTTACGTCAGCCGAGTTTCAACAGTTCTGTGCGTTAAATAGTATCAAGCACCTAACTTGCACGCCGTACCATCCGGCCAGTAACGGTCAGGCCGAAACATACGTTAAAGTCATAAAAAAGGGAATCAAAACCGCAGTTATGACCAATGTCAGTGGTGCAAAATTAAATTGTAACCTATTAAAATATTTATTTGACTATCGGAATTCTATTCATTCGACCACTGGCAAGTCACCAGCACAAATCCTTTTCGGTAATAAGTTGAGGTCAAGGTTAGATTTATTAAAGTGTTCAAAACCACCGTCGCCCTCGCTCGCCCCTCTCGCCTCGTCGGTGATAGAAAAACAGTCCTTGCAGAGTAGTTATCACGGTGGGTCGGTACGAACTGAGTTCAAAGCCGACGAAGAAATTTTGTACAAAAAATATTTGAATAAAAACAAATTTTATTGGGTAAAAGGAAAAATTCTAGAGAAAATAGGGAAGGTCATATATTTAATAGAAGATCAAGAAACACATTGCAAAATAAGAAAACACATGAATCAAATAGTTAAGTTTAAGGGAGAACGGGTCCAAGTAACTAAGGATCCCAGGCTATCCGGGTCCTCACCAGAGCAGCAGTCAGCACTGTTCCTGCCCATACCCGTAGCGGCGCTCGCCCCCGCCCCGGGTTCACACCTCGAGTCACCAGAATTTCAAAGTCCAGAAGAGACGTTTTACCCAACAGAGGAGGGGGATATGGATGGCGGCACTACTGATGTGCAGGAGCCGGAGCAACCCGGCAGCTCGAGGCCGCCGGATACAAGCGAATCACGGGTTCTCAATGACAGACCTCTTCGGCGTGCTAGGGAGCATATAGACTTTAGAAAGTACTTTTAAGTGTTTGTAAATTAACAGGGGAGGAATTAGTATGTATCTGTGTGTGTGTGCGCGCTGCGTCGCGCCTGCTACCCGATTCTATATCATTAAAGCAGTGTGCAATTAACTTCGGTGCGTTTCACTTGTGTCCTCTGACCTACTAGGTACCTTATTTGAATCCGTCACCCGCGGTAAAATACACCATTTGGCTCCCTACCCTAGTCATACAATCTACTATTAAAAGCTAGCATTACCTGCGAGGAGCGCAGCGCGGAGACTTGCTTCTGTAGCGATATGTTCTCATCCTCCAAGTCTCCAATATCCAGCAGCAGGCGTTGCTCCCGCTGGCGCGCCTCGCGTAACTCAGCCCGTAGGGCTACTCGGTCGGCCTCCCGCGTCGCCTTGTCCACGCCCAGCTCGGAACTCTCGGTGAGCAGGCGGTCGCGCTCGCTCACCACCCGCTCCAACTCGTGCCGGAGCTGTAAAGATAGGACGCAGTTAGAAATAAGCCACTTACATGATCATTTCAGCGTGCAGATGCTCGCTGATGAATTAACACACCCCCAAAGACACACGGATTTTTTGCGACGCTCTTTCGCACTCTTGAAACCTCCAACAAGATAGTTATAACATACTACGTCAAAAAAGTGAAAATATGACTACAGCTAGCTACTATGGGCTTCGGTCATCAGCACCCGTTCAATATGGGGTTGTTGTTTTTCTTTTGAACATTTTGTGTACTGATAAAAAGAGCAGTCATTTATAATTCGCACTTTTTGGAATTTAGGTCATCAAACGCAAAATACGCACCTACTCTCGTATAAAAATAAAAAATAGATTAGCGAATTACCGTCTGGCAGTATTTTGGCGACTGGTAGCGAAATCACGCACAGTACACATTATTCAGCAAATTGGCTACACCAGGACTGTCTGTTACGAATCTCCTAGCGCTCCGGGCACGGCTGAGAAGAAACTCCGCAAGTTACTAAAACTATTAATTAAAAGCTATAACCGATCAGATTTATCAAGATTAGTATAAAATAAATACAAATACAATAACTAACATTTCAAGTTGCAACCTATTTTTGTACTGTATTCTGCTCAAAAGTATTGTAATGCTCGCTTGCATAACAATATGCTAGTGGCACCTTAAAATTACGTAGGCGAAGTCTAGACTGTACTTAGCCGTAATGAATTTCATTCCACCCCACGCCGTTGCTAAGGCGAGCGGCCCTGGGTGCGGCAGCCAATCTGGAATTAGGCGGAGGTGTGGCATCCGTAAATTAGCTTCGTGTAGCCTCTTGTAGGTACTAACAATACGAAATATTGCGTTTCCCGAAAACGTGCATAGAATCCTGGACTAGTAGCAAAAGCCTTTCAAAATCTCTGTTGTCAACTTGTCTTTGTTATCTGACTACGTTGTTAACATTTATTACCTTACTTGTGGATATCTATAATTGGCTTTATTTTTTGTCTAAATTTATTAATTAATTAGTACTACTATGCTGTTGATGTCCTTATAAATAAATAAATAAATAAGAAAAAGCCAGCCAAGAAGCAAGTTAAACCCGCGTGAAGAGGGGTTCCGACCCTTGATTATCTATAACAAGAAACTCTTTTATATGATAGATTTCAAATACCATGGACTTCTCAACAATTTTCCTGTAATCTATAGGTCGAAAAGTAATGACCAAAAAAGAAATAAAAAAAATGAGACCCTCATAAAAAGTACTTTCATTTGATATTATGTCACACGATATAGTTTGAAAATGGTTTGAAAAACTTCATTAATATTTTTTCATATTTAGTCCCCAAAAATAGGGTCTATGTTTAAAATTCATTTATTTTCGTTACACGTCCATTTTTGGGTCACGAACTAACATATACGTACCAAATTTCAACTTAATAGGTCCAGTAGTTTCGGAGAAAATCAACTGCGACAGACGGACGGACAGACACACGAGTGATCCTATGAGGGTTCCGTTTTTACTTCTTGAGGTTCGGAACCCTAAAAGTAACGAAATATCTGATTTCCAAACAAATTTTCATGTAAGTACAATAATTAATTAAAATCTTAGAAATATTTTTATATGATAAAATATTAGTAGATACTTGAAAGATTGAAACGATAATCAAGTAGTTAATTTACTGGCCGTTGCCGGAGAGACAATCCCCACGAGTGCACTTTGTTCAGAAATATGTCCAGAGAAGCCAGCAATAACATAGGGCGGGCCATAATCTGGTTAAAGTTTCATGCTATCAATGCCAGAGTTTCAAACTCTCATACAAAATTGATTACCCTAGCGCGATCCTGGCGCTTACGCATTGGATGTTTGCTAGTTGTTGTCCCTGTCATGCATATTTTAGGAGCAGACATTGTCTAGTATAAGGAGGGACAAATCTGACCTCTATAAATGTATCGATGATTAAACAAAATCGTTTCGAATGACGACAAAGTATAGTAGCAAAAAATGTCGTAATTGTCAATTTCTGTGACGTATAAGTAGTTCTTCAAGTTCTGGACTTGAGTTTATAAAATGTATTAACAAAATATGTGTGGTACCTACCTATTTTTTAAAAACATTATAAAACGTGACTAAACTTAAAATAAATTTCTTCACGAGTTCGCGAATAAAATAGTGTTGTGGACTAGTCTGAAAAAAATAAAAAAAACCGGCCAAGTGCGTGTCGGGCCACGCGCAAATTATAGGGTTCCGAAGTTGACGATGCCCACAGTACCTTTCTAAGACTTATTAGCATCTAGCTAGCCTGTGGTGTGACGTGCCCGCCCGACTCCCCTGCTGCTCGAGAAAAATCATCATTATAAGTTGGTCGACTATTACTCGTAAGTTTGTACAGCCTACTTAGCTCTGATAGTTTTCCTTTAAACTACGTTATATATGCCACAACCGTGATTTTTTTCAGCCATCCAAATACCACCATTTAGCTGGCAGGGGGGGGGACACGTGACTCTAACAAAAAATAGCACTTTAAAGCTTAATATTTCACAAACGCATCACTTAATCAAAAAATGGTTTTAACAAACCCACAATATTTTTTCGAGACCTATTCAACGATATGCCGCACCATGGGGTATGCAAGAAAAAAAAATTACATCCCCACTTTACGAGTAGGGGAGGTACCCTATAAAAAAATATATTTCAAAATTTTATTGTACCACTTTGTCAGCATAACTAATATGCATATTCATGCCAAATTACAGCTCTCTAGACCTAAGCATCTCCGAGCAATAGTGCGGACAGACGGACGGACATGGCGAAACTATAAGGGTTCCTTGTGGACTTCGGAACCCTAAAAACAAACCTGTGACACACCTTTAATTATGATAAAATATATTGAACAATAATCAAAAATTTTCATTTAAAGGTTATTGAACACAAAACCTTTATACTATACTAAATTATAAATGAGTGTTAGTTTACAAATTATGTAGGTAAGTATATAATTCTGATAGACTGATTCAAAACGAAATTATTATTTTAAAACGTATGTACTACTTCAAATCGTTAGGATCATGTTGTACATGCACACCATCAGTTGAAAACCGGAAAGCATTGGGATCCAGAGACTCGGTCCTTTTGTGGCTAAACCGTCGCGTATGCCAGTTGTCGGTCGCCTCATACTCCCATTTGCCCCTGTTGTAAACAAATGACCAGCCTGCCCCCATTTCCGAGTAGAATGGGCTGGTAATCGCAATCGCCACGGGACGACCGTTTTTATCGAAATACATTTGCCCAGCCTTGACAGGGGTGGTCTCGTTCCACTCAGCGTTTTTATTTAATGTCACCCAGTTATCATTTCCATATTTGGAATCTGTCCCTAAAATACCGACTGCAAAAGAGCCATCTGCAAATTTGTATCCATATGGAGCCCATGTAAGACCCACACCTGCCATTGATTTTCCATATCCGTAGATACCCGAATTATTGATATCGTGCCATTTCGAGTCTTTATACCAATCCCACCATGACCCATAGTCTGTCCTAGGAAAGAAACCCTTGTTTTGTAGTGTCCGTTGAACAACAGATGTAGCAATTTTCAAATTTTCCTTAATGGCAGCCAATTTAATAACTTCTCCAGCTTTTAAACAGAATGGATCTTCATTAATGAAATAAGAATCAACTCCTCGCTTTGCACGTCTTCTATTTTGCTGGTTACGTCGAATTGCATAGAGGGCGTTACCGCGGGCATCACGTCCAGTGAACTCCCATTGGTTAGCGTTAAATGCGAAAGGAACGCGCTGCTCGTGAACCACGAGGGATAATAATTCAATTATTTCGTTAAAAGATGCGCGTTCCCAATTATCTAAGCAAGCATTCATCATTCTATTTATTTGCGCCAGTCTGTCATACAAATCCATGACCGTGTCCGTTGATCGTGGTATGATATGCCTTGCGTTGAGCTCGAAAGAATCTGCCGGAACAGGGTTATCAGAACGATAGTGTGGTGCTGGTCCAATGAAAATATTTGCTGGAATCCAGAAGAATATTGTAGCTGCTACGTCAGTAGCGTCAAATAATCCTGCTAGTTCCGCCTCAGCTCCCCAAGCGTAGTTATAATGGATATCTCTTATTTCTATCAGATGGCTTCGAATGTAGTTACCCAATTCACTAGTACCTGGGTAATGATTTAGTGCACTTGTCGCCAAATATCCTAGGAGGTTCATTAACCCGGATAGCTCCAAATTGTCATTTCTATTATGTTCCAACGCTGCGTTGTAGAAATTCCTCAGAGTAGCTCCTGGAATTATGTGATGCCTTGACAATGTTATACCATTCTGGCCACCACCTCTCAACACGGCGGGAATGCCGCGTGCATTGGGATTATTGATGTCTCTTATAAGTCCAGATCTTCTTTGCGCTGGTATTTCTAAGCAACTTACATCGACATGGCCACTGTTTATACTATGCCACTCCTCTTGAGGATAAACGCTAGCGATGACACTTAGCACTCCCAAGGTGCAGCACAACACTTTCAATGAACCCATTGTAACTAAGTAAAATAAGTCGATACGGTTTCTTTTATACTCATTGGGTGCGATAAGCTAAACTGGGAAATGCCCCCTATCATGTTTTTTAGGTATCTAAACAGGACAGGGGTCATCAGGAGTGATCGGCTCCGTTATACAGTGTGTACAGAGATAGAGTGCGCAAACGGATACGGGAGAAACAATGCAGGGTAATGCAGACATATCGTGATAATCTTTGACATACGAGGTCTACCTCCAAGAACGGACGTCAAAATAAACGATTCGCGTGCAGATTATGAAAAACTAAGATTACTAAAAATTAATAACGTTATTTGTAGATTGGAGCCGTGGAACCTTTTTTTATAGCTATTTAGGTGAACAACAAAACTTGGCAACAAAATTAGTTTCTATTAGAATCAATATATAATAGGTTCTAGATTTTAGACAAATTGTCCAATTCGATAAAATAACGCTTAGTTTCTCCCGTATTCGTCGCGCCGCTTTATCTCTGGACAGACTGTACAACGTTATCTAGAGGGTTTAAGGGTTACGATAAGTGGGGTTTTCCAACGGAATTCCCAACTATTTGAAATGGATAGTTAAAAGGGTAAACGATAACCAACCAAAATCATTCCAATCGTTCACATTAATCAATAAATCGGAAGGATACATTGATTTTGGAATTTGTTTCACTGATCCGTTCCTAACGAACCATTTCAACGTCAATATTGGTCATTTTCATATCGACCTTTGGCGACTTATTTATATTTATTGTAACAAAATGAAATTCTATACAGGATATATGGCACCTTGCGTAAAATAAAATCGGTGAGTAACAGGACATGGGTACGAGATCTCGCACCGTATTATATATTATTAAAATCAGACCTAGCGACCGACCGGCTTTTCATGGGTAGTAGTAAGTATAGCCACTACCCATGCAAAGCCGTACTTTATAGTAAGTAAATAAATAAATATAATAAATAAATACCTTGGGACATTTCACACATATTGACCTAGCCCCAAACTAAGCAAAGCAAAGCTTGTACTATGGTTGCTAGACAACGATATAAATACTTCTATAGAGAAATACATACATATATAAATATACTAAACATCCATGACTTGAGTACAAACATTCGTGTTCATCACACAAAGTTTGCCCCGAGCGGGACTCGAACCCGCGACCGTCGGAACAGAAGGCAGGGTCACTACCAACTGGACTGGACCAATCCGGCCGTCAAGTATTAAATAGTTTACAGCCTTGGCAAAAAGTTTTAAGCACCCATGCGTTTTTCATATGTAAATCAAACTGTGCATACAATTTTTTATTAGAAAAAGTTGTTTATCTATCGGAAAAAAATAGTGATAATATTTAGTGACATGGGAAATTCTTTGGAAAAAAGTACATTTAATTATCTTTTTGTTAAACCCGACTTTTTCGAGCCAAACAGTTTCATAGACAAACAGGTACTTCAAAATGATTTCTACTAATGATTTTCACAGGTTCTAAGAGTTAATAAATTTTATGACTAGTGTTTTGTCGTGAGTTACGAAGGAAAAAAGGGTGCTTAATACTGTAATGCTAAGGCTGTATAATTTCAAATTACACACCAGTACCTTCCTCATGAATAACTCTATATAATGCCGAAAACCCCATGACAGACGAGGCGGGGTCTTTGTTTTATAATATATAGTGTTTATAAAAAAAACAATAGTCGCATTTCTAGTTCAATACCTAAATTTATGAATTTCATATTGGCTGTCTAACTGATAAAGATCTTTACTTCTTACACTAACTACACCCAAGCAGTCAAGGCCTGTAATTCCATGCGTGCAACGTGTATACATGGAATTAGTCATACGCCGCGCCGTGATAACAGAAACGGCCTACCTGCACAATCAATGCTTGCTTCTTCAAGGTACAGACGTGTACGAAATGATGTATACCTTGTGACCTTGATTCCACAAATGAATAAGGTTTAAAGTGTATATCATACTTTTTGATACTCGTACCGTTTAACCGAGACACCTTTGCCTTTACTGCCCTCGTAAAACAGGTCGTATTTAAATAGAGTGGGACTTACAGTTACATTTTAAATGACATTTATGAACGTGAAAATTCAAATGTAGTTCACGAATCCGTAAATAAAAGCAACTGTAATGTTTTGTTTCTAGAGGTAATACAGAAAATAACCATTTGAAAGATTTTACATTTGTAAACTGTATATTTCTAGTCACTTTGCTTCCTCTCCAAACGGATTAGCCGTTTTGCATGTGACTTTGGTCTCTTAAACGGGCCATATCGCCGCTACCCAGCGGCTTAATGCCCGTAATTTCGTTGATGAGACGACATATTTACACTTCCTTCCTCATAACGGAAAGGTCACTTCTTATAGCATTAAGTGAGCACATACAATTTTATGAGTAATAACAGGCGCCGGTTTTGAATTAAAATGATCGCCATCCATCCCAGTTGTCTCCGTTTTTTCCTCTTTACAGATCATCAACTTGATGTCAACAAAATAATGCGTAACATCGCTGCGGTATCCCAAGGTTTTCTATCAATGATAAAAATAAAGAATTCTAAAAATCTAAAATCGAATGGAGCAAGTAATTTAAAATATCCACATTCAATGTTCAAACTTTCCTTACGGAAAGTGTTTAATTTAGTCTGATGAGATGAGATTTTTTGGAGAGGTGTCGTGCCTGTGAACCCACAACGGCGTTAAAGCTAAGCCCTAACCATATTTGCTGGCAGCGCGCCAACCGCGATACACATGTCAACAATGATCCATTATCCCTGTAAACATTGTGTGAAATACGACACAACTTTGACAGTCTTTACTTACGACATATTTTATGGTTAATGCACAAAAGGACTACCAGAGAATGTAGGATTTTATTGCTTTAGTTTTGGTCGGTTCAACGGCTATTACGAAATATTCGATTCTGTGAAATACAATTTCTAGTGAATTGTCTCGACTGTTCCCAAAATATGATTTTATATGAAAACCATGAAGGCACTGCAGAAATTTCCTTATCGTGAAAGCAAACAAAGAAAAGACAAGGCCGTGCTCTCAGCATGGCAGTTCTATAGATAGCCTTAGACATTAAGGCTTTACAGCCGCGAGGGGTCGTATAGCCTGGCTAAGTAGTTTACCAGACCGATCTGTCTTTGGCTTTTTGTCTCCAATCCCTGACACCAACAATTTTAAGGTCTTGTTCGACGCCATCCACCCATCGTAGTTTGGCCTTCCTCTGCCTCTACGGCCGTCCGGTTAAATGGCAGTTAACTTATCCAAAAAGTGATAGCCGGTATCGTGTTTATAACTTGAAACCTTAATATATATTACTTAAAGATCATTTTAGATACAAGTTTATTGTATCAGTTTTAAGGATTTAATCAAGTAAGTGGTTCGAGTATGTTATAGAAAAACAAAAAATTCAACTAGACCAAAAAATCTAAGATTAGTCTAATTAGACTTTGTTGATTGTTTGGTTTTAATTAAAAGCGACATAATTTGTTTCGTACCTCGTCAGTACCGTCCATTTTCGCGTAACAGTCACCCCTGCATTCCACTGGTACACAATCCTAAACCGAAACTCCAAAACACTTGGCACCCGCGCGCACGTACATCATTCAAAAGAAACTCGCGCACAATCGTGAATTTCTTAAAACCATTGAGTAACTCGTGAATACGCGAATCAAGGACGGCCAAATAAAACTTTATTTCTGGATCAGTGTTATGGATTCCCGACGTGCGCTTACGCCATTCGCGGCATTACATCACGGCCTGTAGATGAGATTTTGTTTCGCTATGTACACTGAATTTTATCTGTGATGATTAATCACGCCGCGAAAAATCAGTTTTTAAATAAGTTCATGTTTTTGTGCCTGAAAACGCCTACTTTATTGTGAAAAAAGAAGTTCTAGTGCGATCGAAGGAAGCGGCTCGCTTACTGGCGCGAGCGCCGAGGGTCCTATGATTCATTCCGCATCAATTGCTCCCATTTCATTAAGCCGAGGCAGATGCCTACGCTGCCAGACCTGTCTGGGATGACGATTTTTTTTTCAATGACACAAATATTGTGTCATATATGTTATTCAAAATTTCGTGAAAACGTTGCATACGATTAGATTTCAATGTGCTTTCGATGTTTACTTGCTGCATATTACTCATTCGTAATATTAAGGATTAATAATTTGTATTGGGCGTAAACGAAAGATACATGAGAAAATAAACGTTGAATTTTTAAATTCAATCATCAAATTCTAAAAGTGCCGCTGGTTACGACGTAGCTTCAGGTCTAATCAACTTGTTCACAAATTGAATGTAAGCCCCTCTACGTTTAATTAAGCCAAACATTACTTGCTCGCACAAGTGGTTAATGACAGCATTACGACTTACGAGGCGTTTCATTGTGGCAGTTACAGGTCCAAACATTTGTCGACGGAACCTCGTGCGTTGCCTATTAGAACGTTTAAATGAATGAAATAAAATTTTAAATAAGTTTTTTCAATAATTAAGTTTTTGGGACACACTTTTATTGCTGACTGTACTTTTCTTTGTAAATCCTTCATCTAGCCTTCAAGACGAATCAAACAAGCCCAAATTCGATGGGTTTATGTAGTTTTATTACGGAGTTCATATGGCCACCTTCCAGCTCCATCATCAGCTCCACGTCATCATAATATTGCATTGTGACGCAATTTACATATTCGTGCAAAATTTCAGCTCAATCGGAAATTAAGTCAAATTTAACTTGCATGATTCCATTACATAGTTACATACATGTCGACCTAATAAAAGCGTGTTAAATTCGTATATTAAGAGCATGCAATATTTGGCGGTTCTTAGAGAAGAGTTGTGTACGAGGAAATTAGTTTAATTACTGAGATAAAAACGCGTCTGCTCCGACAGAGGAGATAGTACAGGGGAGGTTCCTGCCCAGGAATTAATTATGACAGCACTTTACATACTAAAGAGGGAGCTGAGTACGTTTTGTTATTCATAGTCTGTGGCTGTATTTGCATATGAACAAAGAGTGCCGAGACACAGAATAAAAGAAAGTTTTGGTATGCTTAATTTGAATTAATTTACTAGATTGTGTACCTATGTCAATTCTATCTGTTTGTTTACTGGATTTCAGTTTTTTTATCATAGTTTTTGAATAACAGTGTATCTAGACTTAACTGAGTTATTAAAAAAATTTGCTAAAAAAAATATCTTCTCACCGCGACTTCGCCAGCGTGGAACTCGGTTATCGCGTTCCCGCGGGAACTGCTTTTTTTCGGGATTCAAAGTAGCTTAAGTAACTTATGTCCTTCCCCGGGATACCAACTATCTCCATACCATACTAAAATTCATTCTATTTTTGGTGGAATGTAACCAGTATCTATCACTCTATCAGTTATAAATACCTGGGTATTAAAAATGTGCCTTAAAAACCTACAGGATTGGAAGGGATGCCTTTTTTGGAAAAAAAAAATAATGGGTGGGGATGGGGTAAATTTAAATTAAAATGTACTCAGGTACTGAAGTGATTGATTGAGCACCTGAGCGACTGACAGAAAACATTCAGGTGTTTTCTGTCAGTCGCTCAGGTGCTCAATCAATCACTTCTTCTACTGGTTGTAGAAAACTGAAATTTGGCATATAGGTTCCTTGGGGAATGTAGAGGAGCTCTAGGTGAGGATGTCCCGAAACTCCTACGGGAACAGGGAAAAATGGAAACTACACAGGTTATACCGCAGGAAACGGTTAGTGGATATATGTGGATCAATCGTCACCTGACCCTAAGGTGGCTGGTGAAGATTGGATGTGGGCTGCCTTGGACAAAGCTCATTGGCGTACGTTGGTTGAGGCCTACCCAACAGTGGACAGCTGCAGGCTGTTGATGATGATGATAAATTGTTACCTGTTTAGTTTCACCCTCAAGCTCGATGATCTGTAGGGTGAGGGAGCTCTCCATGGCCGCTGATTCATTGAGGAGTGCATTTTCCTGTTCGATGCCACTCTGTGTTGTCACCTTCTGATTTGAGTCTAGTTTCATCAAAGCCTGTCAACAATACAAAATTATTGAGTCAGTAAGAGTATTAAATAATGTATCTATTATTTAATTGTATTTGTTTTTTAATATCTAATGTTCTTACATAAATAAAATGAGTTATTATTTTCTATTATTTAGAATTGATTTCGATTTTGATTTTTTTGATTGTCAGTAGGCCTCTAACAAGATGGAGCGACGACCTCGTGAAGGTCGCGGGAAACCGGTGGAAGCAAGTAGCACAGCACCGGTCTGAGTGGCGAGCCTTGGGGGAGGCCTATGTCCAGCAGTGGATGTCTTTCGGCTGAAATGATGATGATGAGAATTGATTTATGGATAGCTTTTTTTAATTTTTGGTTACCAATTTTATTTTCATATGTGTATCCATGCTAATATTATAAACGCAAAAGTAATACAATACAATACAATATACTTTATTGAACACCACACAATCAAGGAACAGTAGACATTATGTAATTACACAAAAAGGTATGGCATACAGCAGGCATAAGTAATTCTGTCTGTATATCTATTACCTCTTCATACTTAAATTGCTGGACCATTTTAGATGAAATTTGCGGTAGAGATAGTTTGTGTCCCACATGGAAATGAAATAGGCTACTTCTTATCAAACGCATAGTCCCATGGGAACACCATAAGCAAATTTCGTAGGGGCCAAGGCAAAGTCAGAAGCTAGTATAATCTATACATAGAAATAAATAGGTGGTTTTATTTACTTTTTGTTGAGTTTGTGACTGTCAACAAAAGCTTTGTATGAGAAGATACACTTGACAAATCAAATGACATTTATCAAATAATAATAAATAAGCAGCTTAAGTATGGGATTGTAATATGAAATGAGTAGTATGATATCATTATAATCAAAAATCAAATTACCCATTGACTATATTTTTTGTTAATTTTTTGTTTGAATTAATTTTTTAGCTACTATGTACAGCTGACTAGGGACACCCATATCAACTATCAATGTCTAATATTGAACCTTTGTCATAACATATGAACCTTTTTAAATTTTTAAAAAGGTTCATTCTTTTTAATGTTATAAACACCAGGCAATATTTATTACTAGGACCTGGGCAACTGAGTTTTGCTTGTGTGAAAATAGCTAAAACCAAGCTTTCTCAGACACAAGACCTAGCTAGATTGATCCCCGTAAACCGGATAAATAAATATACAAGATTATTACATTTAAAGTATAAGATGTACTCTGTTGGACCTTCTCAAGTGTATATGGAAAAATCCTGCTAGATAGTATTTGCCAATTAGAATAAAAGAAAATGGTTCTCATTACACAGATGGTATTTAGCAAGTAGGTTACCTACCAAAGTTGCAAATGTTTCCACTTGTGATTTTTGAAAGTGGTACAACTTGCAAATGAGAAATGAAAAATAAATAAGCGTTGAAGTTAGTATCTGCACGCTTAATGTGCGGATTAATGCATGAAAAGTGAAAATGATGCGACCGAATGTAGGCCAGTAACCTCTTGTGTTATCTCGAGCTCGTGCCGGGTGTTCTCGTAGAGCGCCTCCAGGTCGTCGCACCGCTGCTGCAGCGCGCTCTTCTCCTCGAGCAGCACCAGCCCCAGCTGCGCAGACTGGATCTTCTCGCTGCTCGCCTGATCCAGCTCGCGACCGAGCCTCTCGATCTCGGCCTTCAACTCCACCACAGACATTTCGCTTTGCGCCGTGGCTGCCATCGTGTGACAGTTAGACGGCCGACTCCTTTATCTTCATAAACAAAGTAAATAATCTCGGAAAACAACGATATAAAGTGTTAAAATAAAAAAATGGTCCTACATTCTCCCAAATGTATAAACGTCTTGACAGTTCAATGCACTACTGACAGACATTGCCAACATGAAGAACTTTTGACGTTCGGATACACGCAGAGTTTTTCAGTCGTCATGACTCATTATTTTTTCTTAATCACATCCTATATAATATAATAAAAGAAAAAAAGGCAATCACGTTATTTGAACAGCTTTTTACACTTTTGACCACATTAAAAGGAGCTTGAATGCAGAAATACCTACACCAACAGCAGCAAATTTACGCCGATCGATTTAAAGCGTTCGTCTCTTTCACACTCACACCCGTTGCATGGATTGGTTAACTGATAGAGATAGATTTTTTTTTTTTCTTGGAAATTTCTAAGGTAGCCGGATCGAATCAGCGATCGACCCTGTCAAAGCTGTAGCTGCTGAAGTATTGCTGAGGGATGCGGGCTCGAATACCAGTAGCTTCGTGTGATGAGCATGAGTTCTTGTACTCATGACGTCAAGACTCCTTAGGACAGATCTTTCCGTCTTATAATCACTCCAGGGCGGATGTAGAACCATTTATATCGTAGTTTAGTCACTATAGATCGAATAAAAATCGGATTACGGATACATCTATCCGTGGCAGTTCGATTTTGGTCACTTTCCTCGAAAAAAGCTGGAAATGGCTACAAGTGCATAGCAAACTGTGGCAGCAAATGTGTTAAAAACTAATTAGGTATCCTAACAACATGCATACTGGACTAATTGGTGGTATGGCTTTATTATCATGACATGACACTGATAGGAGTCAATTAAATTTTGCAACTTTTAGGCACACTTACATATCATAAGTTTGCGTTTCAATAAAACTTCCGTGATTTAGTATCAATGTTAATTTATTTCAAAATCTTCTAATAATACAGATTGAAAAAAATACACAATATAATTATTTCTTACAAAACACCACATATAAAATTGAATTGCGTGACTTTGTACCTGATTTAGAAGCCGGTGACAAAAATTTTTTTGGGTTTCAAGAAAAAAACATGTTTCTATTAAACTTTTCAACGGGAATGACGTCTATACAATAGACACCGCAGGTTCAACGCCACCGACTTATATATGCGTCATGACATACAACGGATAAGGGAGTTTAATACGTATGCGTAAGATCCATATTCGCTTTAGACATCAGCCAGCGTGTGCGGCCGCTATTTTTGACAGGGCGTTGAAAAGGTTAAAAGGAGGTTTATTTTATGAAACGAGTTAATTGTGATTCAGTTAATTTTATGCCTCTATTTTTAATATTGCTTAGATATAGTTTTAATGGAATAATTATGAATGGACGTTTTTTCATCATACATTATTATTCATAAGACAAGCGCGTTATAAATTAAATTTGGACTTACGATAAGAATTGACAAATATTAATTAATAGTAGGTAGACGAGTGTGACAGAGCATTTAGAAAACGAGTGGAAAAGACAAATAACTAAAACACCGTAATTTTATTGAGTTGAAATGATTACATGTTACTAGCACCTTTGTCAACCGAATAAAACTTCTTATTATTATAACACGACATTCCTTAGTGAAATGAGCTGAGTCCGGTGGGGTAGGCAAATATTACAAAATAAAAATATTGTGCTTATCATTTTCTAAAAACGCACTTTGTTCTGATCCGTTACTTTTAATTTTGGAAATCTTATACCAAACTAGCTTTTTCCCGCAACTTCGTATGCGCTGAAATATTAAAATGTAAAATCCCGTTTTTTTCCCGTTCCCGTGGGAATTTCGCAAAATCCTCTCTTGGTGCTCCCCTACGTTCCCTAAGGAACCTGCATGCCAAATTTGAGCTCTCTACGACCAGTAGTTTCGGCTCTGCGTTGATCGATCAGTCAGTCAGTCAGTCAGTCAGTTTCTTGTTTTATATATATAGATATTAATTTTTCACTACATAGTATAAAACAAAATCGCTTCGATGTCTGTCCGTCCCTGTGTATGCTTAGATCTTTAAAACGACGCAACGAATTTTGATGTGTTTTTTTTAAATTGTGGTTCTTGAGGAAGGGTTTAAGTATATAATTTGTTATAGTGTAACGCTCAATTTCCGCGGGAACGCTATAACCGAATTCCACGCGGACGAAGTCGCGGACTGAAGCTAGTTGTTTTTAAAATATGATATAGAATATATCTTACGGACCAGAATGCAAAGGTGAGTTTTATATGCTAGGTTTGCTGTGTTGGGACCTAGTTATTAGTTTAACATCGATCATTTTAAACTTTTTTTTTTAATTAGTACCATTTTAAAATATCTATACACGGTGGGTCAGAAAATATGGCAAATAATTAACCCACAGTATCGGCTATCGATTCTAAGTATATTGTATATGTCTTTAATTTTTATGGAGTTGGTAAAAAAAAAATTGTATATGGAATTGGTTGTGTGAGCGACGCCTGAATCCTATACAAATTTTTTTTTTTTTACAATCTCAAAAAAAATTAAAGACCTAAACAGTATACTTAGAATCGATAGCCGATACTGTGGGTTAATTATTTGCCATATTTTCTGACCCACCATGTATAGACTGAAAATATGTAATTATTCAAAAACGTTTCTGTTCGGTCGCGGTTCACATATAGAAAAGTAGCATGCTTCGCATGCATGGTCTAGCTAGGACTGCATGGGAGAAAAACATAAACACTTCATTTATTGTGTTTTCACAATTGCCAACTCGATCGTATGTAATAAGTTCATTTAGGTTAAGATAGCAGAACACAACTTAGAAGGCGCGCGGCGAAGCACTTAAGCCGTTGACGCAGAGTCTGTTATTGGTTAATCCGCGCGCCTTCTAAGTGGTGTCGTGCTATACCTACGTTACTGGACCTCGCTCCAATGGAATGTGATCAAATTAAACTATGTATATGACAAACATGAGAATGATACATTATACTAGCGCATAGAAGCCTCGTTTATATCTGATATTTGAGACGAACCATGATGTTCGTCACAAATATCAGATACACTTTTTGCAATAATACATTTATCTAATCAACGTATGTGTTACTTCTATACGCCAGAATTATCTATACTACTCTCGGTCTTATTTACAATAAGTAATAACTAGTAGGTATAATATCAATTAATAAATAATTTAAAAATTTGAACAAATTAATGACTGATATCTGCATAAACTACAGAACTAATATTTTTCATTAATTTTATAATGATCATTGCGGTCAGTAAATAATAAATAATTTGTACTACAATATTCAAAAATACATAATTTAAGGCTTATAAATTTGGCGCCACGATGGTGGCGAAATTTACAAAATAAAAAAGTACATAAAATATTTGTAAGGATCCGGAAAATTTATATTATTGAGATAATATTTTTTATTGAGCAAAAACATTTATTACGAAAACATAAATCATTACTAAAATATGAGCCATATTTCAAACAGAGTAATCTAAACTAATATTGCTTTACTTCAATTTCATATTTTTATTTTATTGTCTAACCCAATATGTTTGACTTTTCATATTTTAGAAAATTTTACTTAGTTTCTAAAATAGTTTAAATTCGCTAGGTACTAAAATTTAACTATCCATACAAACAAGCTCTTTTTCAACATGCATACAATATTATGTACTGACGAACCGTTTATGAGAACTGCCAATACATATTTCCTTGTCCCTCGACATATATACTAACTATTCAACATTCAGTATCGTGACGGAAGACCAATTTTTTTCTTCCTTTTTTTTTTAGTTTATTTCATACCCCATGTAAAAAGAGCGGTTTTATAAGTTTGACGCGAGTATGTTTGTCGGTCTGTGTCATCGACCCATCATACATAATCATTACACCTCAACGAATGAATCTCATATTATTTAATTTTATAATATGTGTATGGACTACATAAACAAGTAGATAATTAATTAAAGAAGACTAGTACAACGGTTTAACGAAAAAAAAGTGACAATACAGCACCAATGTTCAATGAATAAAATACAAATTTATATTTGGTAGGATATTCAACAGCTTTGCTTTTGTCATGTATTTAAGGTCATATTGGTCCAGTGTTGTAAGTTTATTTCATTTGGCAAGTACATATTTAACAATGTAAACAAGGTTAAATATAAATAACCTTTTCGCCGCCATTGACTGACATAAAGTCAGTACACTTAGTGCCCCACACCACACGCCACGACTTCATATCAAGTCGAGGCTTTGGTCAGGTTTCTTTCGCAACTTGGTGTCGAGGGCACTATGTTACTTCATTATCATGGCGACGAAAAGGTTAATTACTGGTATTTTTTAAGCACTCCTAAACCGATATTTCACGAAATCTTCTCATTATTATGGTAAATCACGCGGGGTCTGATTTTCAATTTACTATTTATCTTATTTAATTCGACGTTAAACACGCTTCAACTCGTTTTCGTCTTGGCATTATTTTCATCTTGTTAAAATTGTACTGTGATCGTGTCGGTCTTTTGATACAAGATTGAAACCTACGTTGACGGTGTAAAATAAATAGTATGGAAACTTAACTTTACATGAGTTCTTTTTAAACACTTAAGCTGCAGATATGCCATACCTAAATACTCGTGAACGCTCCGCTTTGAGGATTCTTGTTATTTTCGTTCGCACAATGTCTATATAATGGGCGCCGTTACGTAAGTTTACCCTGAATCTTATTACGGCACGGCCATGAATTCGCGCGACAGCGGCGGAGGTTTTACTGACATATTGCGCGCGACGGCTGCTAACCGACGCGCGGCGGCCGTCACGATCGCGCAATGTGTCCGTAATACGCTCGCTGCTGCCGCTGTCGCGCGAAGTATAGCCTCATTGATCAAGTCTAAGTAATAACACAGCCGGAAGAGGGGTCCTCACGCGGCGGCGGAGGGGGGGTCACTGCTGCCACGCTCGGAACCACCTCTGGCACAGAGCTCGGCGATTCCTTCCTGACAGCCTGCTTGATTTCCTAAAATAAAGTTAAGAAAAGGACTTAAAAAACCCAGGTTTTTTCACTTAACGATCCCCCGACTCGACGACGCTTGGAAAATAAAAATATTTGAACTTCCCATAATATATGTGACAATAATAATTATAATAGGTCTAAAATATTATTTGTTAGTTTTTAGAGTTAATTTTTGG
>OZ020290.1:5941611-5963853 GCA_963971205.1 Aethes cnicana | reverse complement strand
GGTCTGTACATTTTGTATGGATGGTATGCGGACGGTAGGCTAAGTTCACTAACAACCAATACCCGAGCCGTTCACTTGGCCGCGAAACACCCTTCTGTGCCCGACCATGTGAACTATAAAATTGGTTGGCTTAATAATAAGTCATCGCATGGCAAAACATAGGTACCGTTTCCATGCGACGACTTATTCAACGCGGTCAGGCAAACTTAGCCTTATATCACATCATTGTCAACAGTTAACACCTGGAACCCTCTAGGAAAGTCCATTTTCTGTGAAACTTCAAAATGCTTTTTAGTTACTGATAATTATTGACATTTGGGCCAAGGTGAAGCATCAAGAAGTACGTGTTATTAGTGTTCGAATGACCAGCACATGTTTTGCACCGTACCTGCATATTGCCGAGTATGACGGATAGGTCTTCTGCGTTCGGCAGCACGTTTTGCGACTGCACAATCTGTCCATATTTAGCCTGCACGTTCACGGAGTTCCGAGGAGAGTCCACGTCGTTGGGATCTGCATGAAATACAAATATCCATGTTATAAATGCGAAAGTAACTTTGACTGTATGTCTGTCTGTCTGTTACTTCTTCACGGTTCAACCGTTTTTTATTGTAGATTAAATTTGACATGGAGATTGTTCATATTTTTTTATTTTGAATTTGAATACACGTTTGAATATTTTGCCGCTTTTTTATAAAAATGTCACGAATATCGGAAGCTTTATAATTAAACATATTATGAAAAACACGTTACCTATTGCTCTTAAGAATCGCACCAAATCCCTCGCCAGGTCCCACCGCTCGTGCTGCAGGGCTGTGTCTAGCAACTGCGTCGCCAAATGTCGACTCACCGCCGAACTCTCCAGATTCTAATCATAAAAATATACATGGGTAATTATTTTGTTTTTTTTTACGGACATCCTTATTCGGGGAATGGTCGATGCTATATACAATATTGTAATAAATAAGATAAATGTTAATAAATACCCGTGAAATCTGTAAAAGAACGAGACAAATATTTTAGGAGAGCGAACACGCTTTGTTGAAAGTCGCGGTAAACCGGTGGAAGCAAGTAGCACAGGACCGGTCTGAGTGGCGAGCCTTGGCCTTGGCCTATGTCCAGCAGTGGACATCTTTCGGCTGAAATGATGATGATGACGCTTTGTTTATACACGAATTAAAGATTTAAAGTTCGAGATCGAGAAGAAATTTTAAGTCCAGGGGCGACATCAAGTCAATTAGGTTTTGTAAAGTAGCTATACTTTAAAAATATCGTATGGGTAAATTCTAAGTGTGAATTTTAGTTATTAAGAAGTAATAAAACAGAAGAACAACTTAAATTAAAGAATTTTAGTTATTAAGAACTAATAATACAGACGAAAACCATAAATTGAAACATTTGCTGAAGACATTTTGCTGTTAGCTTACTTGTAATATAATGAGGTATGAAGCCGCAGTATCGAGCATTTTCCGTTGCAAGCATTCCTGGAAAAGTTCCTTCGGTTTCCCAGCCGCTGAGAACAGGTAAGCCCATAACGCTATCTCCGTCTTCCTCGCACATTGGACCACAGTCTGAAAATAAAAACTGCGCGTTAGCTGGATGGATGGAACCAAGAAAGTAATATTTCAAGTATTATTATGACATTGCAATACGTACAGGCAATACGTTTAGTATTAGACGGAGTTAACCATTTTTACTCCACCACTACTTACCTCTTTTAGTCCATAATCCGCACTGGACCTACGTGGGAACTACAGCCCAAACCCTCTCGTGATGACAGGAGGCCAGTGCCCAGCAGTGGAACGAAAATAGGCTGTGGTGGTAGGAGGTAACCATTTCCTTATCAATTAAACTCGACATTACAGATTTTGTAATCAAAAAATGTCTAGGTTGAAAGAGCTAGTTCAACCAAAATTCGCCGTGACTATTGGCTTATCTGATCTCACTGCTTCGATTTCTGTTCTTTGGCCAGTAAAAAGTATACTCCGGGTACCACCAGAGTCAAGTTGTAGTATGATCGATCTGATACGCAAGATTTCTGTCTAGAGCGCAGTGTTCTTGATATCTCGGATTGGTCTTACCTGGAGGTAGACCGGGAACTCCTGTACGAACTCGATGACGCTGGGCAGCTGGGCGTCCGGGATGGGCTCCTTGCTGGTGGCTTCCTCCTCCAAGACCTCGTGCAGCAGCAGCTCCAGTGAGTGGGGGAAGTACGGCAGCTGAGCGCACGAGCGGGCGATTTCCCACGCGTGGTATCCCAGGTTCCGCCGCAGCAGTTGCCGGAGGATTTGGTGGAGGTACACTTGACTCTAGAAGGAATCGGATGTGAAACCACTTTTGATACATTTATATAAACTCTCGCCTCTTTCCCAAAGGGGCAGAGATCACAGAAAGCCACCGGTTTCTCTCCAAACATATCTACCTCGCTACCTCCAAATCGAAAAAATTATAATCTAGAACTTCTGGAAGTGTTTTTTGTCTTTCATCTACTAGTAGTCAAATTTGTATCTAAGCCATGTGGTACGCCAGGTATACCTAATCGAATGATATGATTGGCTGAGTTTACAGTGCCGGGGCAGAAAAAACCGGTAAACGGTCTGTAAAGAGCGTTTTAGCAAATTAGGTGATACAGTTAAGTAATTACTGGGTCATCAACCAATCGCTAATTTAGTCTAATCAACACATCAACATCACACGATAAACTATAATGGAAGCTAGTAATTAATCCAATTTTGACACTAATATCTGTAAAAAGGTTTTTTTACCTACAAGTTGATGTACTAATTTAATCTACGGATTGGTATTTTCAGCAGTGATGCATATCCGGCTGTTTGCATTGAAGAGCAATTCCTTCAAATTACTTGTTATCGTAGTTTAAACACACTACGAAAGCAACTAATTGTTGTTATTTATTTAATTCTGGGTTATTATGTCTTATTTAGTCTTAGGATATTAACTTTTCCTCATTTATTCATGGAAATCTTTAAATATAAAGTCGTCAATGTTCATCTAAAACGACGATTTCAAATCCTTAAATAAAAATGACATCAAACAAATTACGTGAATATTTTTAACATCGCATACTTACAGTTCTATTAACGACGCAGAATGGCAAGGAGAATACGGAGTTAGAGTCCGTGGTGTAAAGAGTCGTGTCGTTCTCAGCTCCGAGGAGGATCGCGTCGTCGAATAATATAGCTGTCAAAGAAAAATCCCTGTGAGAATACTGTGAACTCGAAGTTATTCTTATTTTTTTAAGGTAAGTGGTCCCTGTGGCCCATGGACACCGAAATCTCATGATCTCCCATTAAGAACCCATAAGATCTCGAATGCGTTGCCTACCCTGAGGCCTAAGATGGAATGCCTCTGTGCCAGAAATTTCACCGGCTGCCTTAACCCCCTACCGGAACACAACAGCACCACCTGATGGAAAACAGCCATAGCCGCCTTTAGACATTTGCAAGACCGGAGGCGTCTTCAATGCGTCGCCGATCTCGAGGGCTACAATATTAAGGGATAATATAGAAAGATCAAAGTAAAAGAAGAGTTCGGAGTATAGCACGACACAACTTAAGGTGCGCGGCGAAGCACTTAACGCAGAGTCTATTATTGCTTAATCCGTTATGTCGTGCTATACACGATGAAGCTAAGAAGCCGCACAGTGTGCTCAGTTACGAGTCATGCGAGAGAGAGTTCGAGAACATCCGACTTAACTATTCGCTATAGAGTCGCTGGTCACCCATGCGGCGCGTTTGTACCTCGCCTTGAGATGAAGTATCAACTTACTCAACGGATAGATGTCGAGATGGAAGGGCAGCATGATCCGTTTGGCCATGAAGGTGTGTCGCGACGAGTCGGGGTGGCGCGAGGCATCGCGGGGCAAGAGAGGCAGCCACACGCGCGCGCCGAGAGCGCCGCACCACAGCCAGAGCGCGCGGGAGAGCTGTGTCTGGGCTTTCCCGCCGCACGACCAGACGCTTTCTACGCAGGACGCGAGAACAGTTGCCGGTAGACAGCTGTAGGCCTATAACAATATGTCAGGTTTCAACTACTTGTCAACCTTTTAGGACGAATCAAACAGAATGTTCAGAAGTTATTGCGGAGATATTGGATTCCCTTAGGCATTCAAATCCGCTCCATATGCTCCAATGTTTTCTTACCTAAGTGCGTATATAGGTTTGTAACTTTATAGACAACCCAATTTTCCGTCAAAAACGCATTTTTTTAAAGTATTTAAACGATGATTACTTTGACCTTCGTGTACGCATCGATGATGGACAAATTAATTATCTTTTTATTAAAATAAATGCAAAATAGCCATACCATCTCAATCTGGTTCAAGGTCACGTGATATTTTGGAATCAATGCGATTTCGTTAACCATAGTAAAATTAAATTAATGAATTAATGATACACGTGGTTCATGTATGTAAGTCAAGGGTAATGAAAAACGCAGAAGGAACATTGCATAACAAACAATTAACAGAACACGTAATGGACAATAAGTTGCGATAATAATTCTACGGTAGAATAGGTACTTAGTTTTGGTGGTCATAAAAGATGAGCCATGGCCGAGGTGACACACATATGGCCCCACAAAACCCAATAATAATAGGTACTTAGTGCATACCTAACTATAAAAATATAATATATATATATATAGGTATATTATGCACTTCGCGTGTGAAGTTTTATCGACTAGCCACATTATGACCGCGTGTGCACCTGCGGCGTACATCGCAATTGGAGCAAAACTTCACCTTATTAGTTCGCTTGCATTGCGTCAAGACCGACACGCACCGCAGAATCGTCGTAGCGTCAAATTACTATCATTAGTTAGGAAAACATCTGTTAACGTCTCTATGCTGCAGTTTAAATCGTAGTTACCGCCAAATTAAGAATAACGCGGATAAGAGTAATTTAGCGGTTGATTCGTAACTGACATCCAATAATGAGCACTGCATCCTGCTCTATATGTTCGTACGTTTCACCAGCGAAGGTTGCACGGATAGGAAGCCTGATGCAACCCTTTGAGGCAGCGCGCGTGAAACACCCGCATCCGTCGGCAGAACACGAAGGTGTACAGCTACCGCCTATAAATGACTCAAGAGCAATCTTTTCCGATCAGTACGTTTTTGACACCCAGTGGTCAAGTGCGTCTCCACCAAAATGAATATCTATGTTGTGGTTAGTGATTTATTACTATTGTGTCGTGCGTATTTACGAAGATGGCTGAGTAAAGTGACGGTTTTAAATTCCAGATAACGTGCCTACTGGCGTCAGCGCACGCTGACGGGCCCTTGGGGGTAGGAGAGCTGGGAGGCCTAGTTTACGCACCGGGACACGCCTCTGCAGAATACTATGTATGTTACAAAAAAAAACAAGCATGTCCCTGTATAACCAAAATAAATAATCCTTTTTTTATATTTTAGGCCTATCCTCGTTATGCTTTTGAATATGCCGTCAAAGACCCTCACACCGGAGATAACAAAGCACAATGGGAGAAACGTGACGGGGACGTCGTCAAAGGTGAAATAAAACAACAATAACCTCATCAACAATCAACAATAATTAAATAATCAACACCAACATAACAGCCTATTTACGCCCCACTGCTGGACACAGGCCCTCTCATCACGAGAGGGTTACACAGTTACGGTTATTAAATTAGTTAACACTTTTACTTATTTTTCTTGAATTTCAGGAGCTTACTCCCTCGTGGAGCCGGATGGCAGCCTGCGTATCGTGGAATACTGGGCAGACGACAAGTCAGGTTTCAACGCTGTCGTGAAGCGTCTGGGTTCCAACGTGCACCCGACCACGGTGCACGGGTCTCCAATCTACAAAGCTCCGATCCCGGTGCTCAGCTCGGGGCCAGTTCTTTCACCGATCTCTATAGGCCCAGTGGCTAATCTAGGACACTTGGCGGACGCTCCTCTCCTCTCCGGACCTGTTCACGGAGCCGTCTCTACGCAATCACTGATTAAATCATACCAGCCGATCGTTAAGACTGTGATCCCGGCAGCACCGATCATCCGCGAGCCTGTGCACCTCCCTGTGCCAATCATCAAGTCATTGCCGATCATCAAGCAAGCTCCCATTCTACCCCCGCCAATATACAGGGAAGGCCCCATTTATCACGAACCCCTTGGTCCAGCACCTTATTACAAAGCCCCTATTCAAAAAGACGTGCTGCTTCCTGTACCTATATTCAAAGCACCGCTGAGTGCGTGGGATAATTTGGATCATGGACCCATTGGACCATGGGCAGGTTTAGGAAAGGAGCCGACTGGGCAGCTTTATTATGATGGCAATTTAGTTAAAGAACCTATTGGACCTATATCCTATGATTTGATTGGGAAAGGTCCTCTCCTGTCGCAATGGAACGGTCCACTTGAATACTCTCTCATAGGCAAACATTGATAAAACCATGCTAAATAATGTTTACCAACTACCTAGACTCTTAATAACTTGCCATGCCTTGATTGAAGCGATGAAATGTTATTACTGTAGATATTTAATATTTATATTATTTTAATTAGCGTATTTAGTCAAACTTTATACGTCAACCAATATAGCATGCGCCACTGTGTGGTTTATTATCAATGTTTTATTTTACCCTTTATGACATGATAGGACGGATGCAACCGTTTACATTTTTAAGTCACTGTATCACAATCGAGTGAATAGTACATTATTGCAGAGGCCGCCAAGTAGCGCATTGCCGGACGAGTCAGTTAGAAGGCTGAGCGAAGCGAAGCCTTCTATTAGTACGAGTCCGGCAATCGCAATTGCGGCCGAGGTATATATAATGCTTTTCTCAAACAGCGAGGAAATACGTAAGGTCAGTCGGGGCAAGTGCGCCAGGATGGGGTAAGTGCGCCTAACATAAATATATCGAAACCTATAAATATTACTCAACTAGTAGTTAGTTGGCTGTTTACAAGGCATAGGGGCGAAATAAATATAGGCGCACTTACCCCACATCAGTATTTACTACTTCCATGATCGTGGATGATGTGGCCATGGAAGTTGTACTTATTACCTCCATGGATTTTTCAGTTTCGGGGCAAGTGCGCCAGGATGGGGTAAGTGCGCCTAACATAAATATATCGAAACCTTTAAATATTACTTAACTAGTAGTTACTTTTTTTTCATTTATTTTTAAACACAAACTAAAATACTTACAGTAAAAATAAAACTAAAAACTAGAACTAAAAATAACTTATAAATAAAAAATTTGGCACAGATCAGTGTCGCTCGGCAAGGTTCCCAAAAGGCTGGCAACATTTCCGCGCTGGATGGCAATTATTCGCTGAGCGAAGTAGTGGCCAGCCACCAGAAGCCTCGATGAGGCGGGCGGACAAATCCTTAAAAAGGCGACGTGCGCTGGGCCCCCAAGGCCCTAAAGTTTCGACCCCAAAAGCCACTAGTAGTTGGCTGTTTACAAGGCATAGGCACTTACCCCACATCAGTATTTACTACTTCCATGATCGTGGATGATTTGGCCATGGAAGTTGTATTTATTACCTCCATGGATTTGTCAGTTTCTCTACAGACGTGTCTCAAATAGCAAGCGAATTAAAAAAAACACACACGACAATAATGTTTTTGCTGGCCAAGGCCGGCAATGGACAGCCTCGCGTCTTCTGTTTTTGAAAGTAACACGAACATTTCCGAGCATGTTTGAGAAAAAACACTTTAAACACTGGTTTAAGCCTGGGTTGCTTCAAGAAGTTAACATCCCGTTAAATTTAACGTGAGCTGTCATACCAACAGAATCATAATTTTCTCCATTAACGTTACGTATGTTAACTTCTTGAAATCTCGCCATCGTGAATCGGGTTAGAGCTCACTAGTTTTTTATTCTTTTACGTACTAACTACTGAACAGATTTTGATGCAGTTTGATAGAGACACACAAAAAAAAAGGGAATAATAGTACATTAGAGACCTAGGGTGGTGAATTCGTAAATGTCCCAGATCGCAGGTTTCTGTGGCCCGAACCGAAGGTGAGGGCCATAAATATGCGATCTGGGGCTTTACCAATTACCTCCCGTGGTTTGTCATAGTACATTACAGACCTAGGGTGGTGAATTCGTAAATGTCCCAGATCGCAGGTTTCTGTGGCCCGAACCGAAGGTGAGGGCCATAAATATGCGATCTGGGGCTTTACGAATTACCGCCCGTGGTTTGTCAAAAGTTTTACGTCTTGCCTTGGCCAAGAAGTGAGATTTTCTCTCCGCGTAGCGAGCAGAAAATCCCACTTTACGGCCAAGGGTGATGTAAAAAGTTTTACGTCTTGCCTTGGCCAAGAAGTGAGATTTTCTCTCCGCGTAGCGGGCAGAAAATCTCACTTTACGGCTAAGGGTGATGTAAAAATATTTACGTCGCACCAGGCCGAAAAGCGGGATTTACCGCCCTTGGGCGCTACGAAAAATCCCTCTCCACGGCCAGGTGGTGACGTAAAATCGTATACTAACCACCGGCAGTCGTAAAGAAATCCTCAGACCGCTAGATTATAGCCCTCGCCTCCGGCTCGGGCCTCAATTACCCGCGATCTGAGACTTTCTTTACTTGACCGCCCTAGGTGTGTAATGTACTATTACATTCCTTCGTCTATCTCGATGATATAAGTGATATTTTTTATCATCTCGAATAAATAAAGATAGGTATGCCGCAAATGGTATCTCTGAATACACATTCCATCAAATTAATTGAACAAAAATGTACTAACAGTCGGAAAAACATGCAGGGACGGGTAGTATATAACTTGACCGAATTCCTACTGGGCAAGCGACAGGTCCCGCTGGTTTTTCAGGCTTCACGCGCGGTGGCGCCGATATAAAAAGGATTGAACACTCCAAATATTTACACTGTATTTCGACAGCTCACAGAAGAAAGTGATAATGACGAGGTTGATAATGGTAATTATTTTACTTTCGCTGTTATAGTGTAGTGAAATACATTCCACTAAACAATACTATCATATAATTTTTTGATCGATCGTCATATTATTATGACTTGTTCGTAACTAAGAATGTGACAAAAAAAAGTGAATACTTAGTGAAGTGAGATGAGTCTGAATGACTCGCAATCGTGCTGTAACGACACGACTAAGGCCTCGCTTAGGAAATAGCGACTCGATGCGCGACGCGTTGAGCGGCGCGTCAAGCGACAAAATTAAACACATGATATATGTTAGTGTTGATAGAGTATTAACTATGTATTTGACGTCGCTTGACGCACTACCTAACGACTCGCGCATCGCGTCGCTCGTCCCTGAGCGAGGATTAACAAATATTTATGACGCTCAGGGCAGCACTTATTACGATTGACTCAATTATAAGTAAATCCAGGCGCCATATTTAGAAATATGATGTGACATTGAAGAGAGACTTGATATAAAGTTACATTTTCAGGTCGCAATGGCATTGGCGCTGCTGGTCGCCACAGTTTCAAGCGACGCAGTTCCTGCAGCTTCTAGTGTGGCTATAGTGGTAAATTTTAATTTTAAATACCTAATAAAACAAACAGGTCGTGTCTGACATTTCATACTAAGGCCGGGGTAACTTTAGACGAAGGACCTACTCAAGACATTGTACTGTGAAACTTTCCTATAACGTCGTTATGAATTATTAGGCACTACATAGAATGCCAAGCTATTTTACCGCGCAGTTATGATCTAATACAATTTTATTCATCGTTGATTACGCATACGAATATCTTGCAAGGAAAATAGCGACATGTTTTAAACTTGTGTTTACTTCAACAGGATCAACGTCCACGATACGCCTACGACTATGCGGTCAACGACCTCTTGACGAAGGACAACAAGGCGCAGTGGGAGGCGAGAGACGGCGACGTGGTCAAGGGCTCCTACTCGCTGGTGGAGCCCGATGGGAGCCTCCGCGTGGTCGACTATAAGGCCGACGGAGTCACCGGCTTCAACGCCGTGGTCAAACGGCTCGGCCCTAACGTTCACCCGAGCCACGGAAGCAAGATAATAGCAAACATACCGCTGACAGCGCCGATACCTATCGCTCCCATCAAACCGTTGCCTTTAATAAACCCATTGACCTACGGAATCGCCCCACTAGCTATCGGTGTGCCCAAGGCGACTTCGCTCGGACATTGGAGCTTACCCTGGGATCCACTAACTCATTCCTATGGAGGATGGGTTCCGTTGCACGGTTCCCTGTGGCCGCTGGGCCCAGGACCTTATGCGACCATTTATAGCAAGAAAAAAGTCAATGGCAAAGTGGTCAGATGGGCCACTGGACCCATTTCGCTAGCAGGAAGAAAGCTTGTTTTTAAAAAGAAAAATTAACTCTACATAAATAGGGATTGGAATTATTTTCCAGAAAAAGTGCCACTATTGTGCTGCTGTACCTGATATATGTAAGTGTAACGATCACTGGTCTGTAGTTGTATAGATAGAGATAAACTCGAAACTGTATGTGTTTTACACAAAATAAAGCATTTTAACGACGTATTTGGATATTTATTTTCTGATAAACTCCAATAGGCTTAATTCATGTAAAAACACAAGAGAGTATCAAAAATTAGGCTTAAATTATAGCAAATTTAAGCCTAACAGCACAGGGTATGAAAGCTGCAAACTTGTGTGCAAACGACTCTCAGGGGACCTAACAACAAAACTAAATCGTATAGATACATGCGAGTTTGCGACGTTGTACATGTAGATAAATACTGTATTAAAAATCAACATACTCTAAGTATGTCACAAAATTAACTAAATACAATAACAATTATAAAAGTAACACAACAAGTAAAACTAAAATGACGAAACAGTAAACCGTCATTTTTACGTCTCACTGCTAGGAGTGCTAGGATATAAAGGTAAAGATAGACCAAGAAAGGTATAGATGGATTGTGTGAATGGGGATATGCTTAAAAAGGGTGTGAACTCCGAGTGAGATTACGGCTGAAAAAGAGAAATGGAAGAAAGGAACATGTTATGCCGACCCCACGTAATGTGGGATAATGGTAAAGGAGATGGTGACTTTAAAGGCCAGTACAGACGGGCTGTAATCGAACTGCAATTTCTACATATACGAGGAGTGATCCAAAAGTAATGATAATCAGTATGAAAGACACATAAAATGTTTAATAAAATAATTTATTTTTCTACGTAATCTCCTTCCAAGTCTACACACTTAGACCATCGTTTCTCCAGACCACGAATTCCTTTAAAAAAAAAAATCTTTTTCTTGACCCTCCAAAAATGCCTCCACAGCGGCCACTACCTCGCCATCATTTAAAAATTTGTTGCCTCTAAGATCTTCCTTCAGCCGTGGAAAGAGATAAAAGTCGCTGGGGGCTAGGTCTGGTGAATATGGGGGTGTTCCAGCAATTCGAACCCTGAATCACGGATGGCAGCCATCGCAACGCCGGCCTTGTGGGGCGGTGCGTTGTCCTGGTGAAACAGGATGCCAGCTCGAAGTTTACCCCGCCGCTTTTCTTTGATTGCCTCTCTCAATCTGCGTATTTGGTCAGCGTAGTAGGAGCCCGTAATAGTGGTTCCCTTTTCCAGGTATTCGATCATTATGACTCCCTCAGCATCCCAAAACACTGAAGCCATGACCTTACCAGCGGAGCTTGCTACCTTGAATTTCTTCGGTGTAGGGGAAGACGCTCGCTTCCAGGTCATGGATAGCTGTTTGGTCTCAGGATCGAAATGGTGGATCCAAGACTCGTCCATGGTTACAAACCGACGCAAAAATGTTTCGGGATCAGTTTGATATTTGTCAAGATTAGACTTCGAAATCTCACATCGTATTTTCTTTTGTTCAGCCGTTAACATTCTAGGCACCCAACGAGCGGAGACTTTTTTCATGTGTAGTTCATCAGTTAAGATCCTTTGAATGCTGCCATACGAGATGCCTGTGAGCTCAACTAGATGTCATCCTTCTATCTGTTAAAACGAGATCATGAATTTTTTCGACGTTTTCTCCAGTAATGGCGTCAGATGGACGGCCTTCGCGATGTTCATCTTGAGTGGATGTTCTTCCCAAGTTAAACTCCTTTGACCACCGTGCCACTGTGGAATACGGTGGAGCGGATTCGCTCAGTGTTCTCATTAATTCAGCGTATATATCTTTAGTACACATTTTTTTCAAACAGAAGTATTTAATAACCGCTCTCACCTCAGTTTTCTCCATTTTTGCGTTATTGTTCCGACTGCTCGTGAAAAAACAGCTGCAACTCTCTGACAGATACATATTTTTTTTTCTTTTATTATTTTATTTACTAAGGAGTCTTTATGGCCAGTAACGGCATACCTATTTATTTTAATCCGATTCAATAAGTATTCAGTTATCATTACTTTTGGATCACCCCTCGTAAGAGCTGTGAATTTCGGATGCATTTGGTTTGCAGTTTTCATAGTCATCATCGTTCACATTCAGTCCGTCTGTACCGGCCCCAACTCAAGTGACGCTATATGTAGATATACATACTATGATTCATTAAAATTGACATTGCATTCGGTCTAGATCTAGAGAGCCACAAAGGAAAAAACATATTACATGTACATTATATGCGCGATGCGCAGTCAAGTAAAAAGCAGCTTTCATGTAGAATTGTCATACAAACAGTGTAATATGACGTCATACTTTTAATGTATCAAGTCTTTTATTTTTAAACCTTCCATTAATTACATATATAAAACTTGATTAATGATAATAATTGCGTGACCTTTTTCAAACATCTATTAGTACCCGATTGTCACAGTTTTCACGGTTCTCATGAGCAGTATGGGATCAATGCACCGCACCGCTTAGAATATAATGTTTCTTATCTTGAGATTGTGGGGTCCTTGCTCAATTCAACACCTCGACCAATGGGGACTATCGTTTCTTTGCTCACCAGTTGGCGCCACTGTTGACTAAGGTCCAGAGGTATAGCTGTCAAAGGCGACTTTATAAGATCGGCGCCGAAACAAAGTTTTCAATCTTGAATCTCATCAAGTTTATTAATTATAAATAACTATCATCATATCGAGTAGCTATGCCGCAATGTTTTGCAGTTCCGTTTTGTTCGGGTTTATTTTATTTTATTTCAAAGCGTTCACATTCATCGCCAAATAATCCATATTTGCGATAATTTAACGAAGGAGATCATTTTTCAACAGGTAAATTAAAGAAACTATAATTTATAAATATTGTCCGTGTGGTGCCGGCAAAGAATTGCACCACCCCCTCTCTTCCCGTGGGTGTCGTAAGAGGCGACTAAGGGATAAACCGGAGGATGGGCAGCAGCGTCCTCCGAGAACTACCTTCATCAAACTGCGGTCGCCAACCCGCCTGCCAAGCGTGGCGACTATGGCAATCCCCCCCAAGGGATCAATATACTTGGGACCAAGAAGTGCCACAAGCAATGCCCAGACCCCCAGTCCCCGGCGGCCCCGCTATTCCTGGCTCCGGTAGCGGCCATGGTAACGGCGGGGCAGGGGGTGCTAAAGTTAATCCCCGGCAGAGACCCGGCTACCAAAAACGACGACCCTTGGCCCTGGCAACATATAACTGCCGTACACTGCGGACCGACGAAAAGGTACTGGAACTGGAGGAAGAATTGAGCAGGTTACGTTGGGGAATCATAGGGTTATCAGAAGTCCGGAGAGAGGGGGAGGACATGATAACCCTGAAGTCCGGTAACCTGTTATATTTCCGGGAGGGCGACCAACAGTCCCAGGGAGGTGTCGGGTTTATCGTCCACAAGTCCCTCGCAAACAATGTGGTGAAGATCGAGAGTGTGTCGACCAGGGTAGCGTGCCTTGTACTCAGAATAACACAACGATATTCGTTGAAGGTTATACAGGTTTACGCTCCGACCTCGACGCACTCCGACGATGAGGTGGAGGCTATGTATGAGGACATTTCCAGAGCCATGCATAGCTCCAGAACTCACTTCACAGTTGTTATGGGGGACTTCAACGCGAAACTGGGCAAACAAGACGGTGAAGAGCTGAGAGTGGGGCAATTTGGAGTAGGGCGCAGAAATCACCGGGGCCACCTACTGGCTGGTTTCATGGAGAAGGAGGGACTCTATATGATGAACTCCTTCTTCAAGAAACGTGAGCACGGAAAGTGGACCTGGATGAGCCCTGATGGTGTAACGAGGAATGAGATAGACTTTATCATGTCGACGAGGAAGCAGATATTCGATGATGTCTCAGTGATCAATTCGGTTAAGTCCGGGAGCGATCACCGTATGGTACGAGGCACATTGAATATCCAAGTAAAGCTTGAGAGATCTCGACTGATAAAGTCTACGCTCCGCCCGGCACCGGCCCAGATCCAAAACCCCGAGAGCTTTCAGCTCGAACTCCATAACCGTTTTGCATGCCTAGAAAGCGACGTGGACGATTATAACGACGGGTTTGTGGAAGCTGTTCATACGGTTGGGTCTAAGTTCTTCAAGACCCGCCGTATAAGAACCAAGAAAATCTCAGACCCAACCCTTAAGCTCATGGAGGTGAGACGTAAAATGATTCTGCAGTCTTCAGGTGACGCTTGTCATTATCGGCAGCTCAATAGACGGATCTCGAAGTCTCTGAAGCGTGATGTACGCCGATTCAATACCAACAGTATTGAAAAGGCTATTGAGCGTAACAGAGGCTCGAAGGTGTTTGCCAAAGATCTGTCTATTGGCCAAAGCCAATTGACAAAGCTGAAGACCGAAGACGGCAGGATCGTTTCATCCAAACCCGAGCTGTTGGGAGAAGTCGAGAAGTTCTACGGACAGTTATACACGACAACCCGAACACCCGTCGCTGATCCAGCTAAAGACCCTAGAGCTAGATTAACCCGACACTATACCGAAGATATCCCGGACGTCAGCCTGTACGAGATTAGTATGGCTCTCAAACAGCTTAAGAACGGCAAAGCCCCTGGTGACGACGGAATTACAGCCGAACTCCTGAAGGCGGGTGGTAAACCAGTCCTTAAGGCCCTTCAGACGCTGTTTAATTCCGTCATTCATGAAGGGAGAACGCCGCGAGCATGGAACAGAAGTGTGGTGGTGCTCTTCTTCAAAAAAGGTGACAACACCTTGTTGAAGAATTATAGACCCATCTCACTTCTGAGCCATGTTTACAAGCTGTTTTCGAGAGTCATTACGAACCGTCTCGCGCGCAGGTTTGACGAATTCCAGCCTCCCGAACAAGCCGGTTTCCGAAAGGGCTATAGTACCGTAGACCACATACATGCGTTGCGGCAGGTTGTACAGAAGACCGAAGAGTATAACCTCCCCCTTTGCCTTGCATTTGTGGACTACGAGAAAGCCTTCGATTCGATCGAGACTTGGGCTGTGCTGCAGTCTCTCCAGAGGTGCCAAGTTGACTACCGGTACATCGAAGTGTTGAAGTGTTTGTACGAAAATGCCACCATGTCCGTCCGACTACAGGACCAGACCACGAAGCCTATTCCACTGCAGCGGGGAGTCAGACAAGGAGATGTGATCTCTCCGAAGCTGTTCACCGCTGCATTGGAGGATGCGTTCAAGGTGCTGGACTGGAAAGGTCGAGGCATCAATGTTAATGGCGAGTACATCTCTCACCTTCGATTTGCCGACGATATTGTAGTCATGGCTGAGACCATGGAGGACCTCAGTATTATGCTCGCTGACCTCAGCAGAGTTTCCGATCGAGTTGGTCTTAAAATGAACATGGACAAGACGAAAAATTATGTCTAATGTCCATGTTGTGCCAACTCCCGTAATAATCGGAGGCTCTGCGCTCGAAGTTGTTGACCATTATGTATACCTGGGACAAACAGTCCAGTTAGGTAGGTCCAACTTCGAGAAAGAGGTCAATCGTCGAATCCGACTCGGCTGGGCAGCGTTCGGGAAGCTTCGCAGTGTCTTTTCGTCCAAATTACCGCAGTGTCTCAAGTCGAAAGTCTTCGACCAGTGTGTGTTGCCAGTGATGACTTATGGTTCCGAGACGTGGGCGCTTACGATGGGCCTCATAAGAAGGCTCAAAGTCACTCAGAGGGCAATGGAGAGGGCTATGCTCGGGGTTTCTCTGCGTGATAGAATCAGAAATGAGGATATCCGCAGTAGAACTAGGGTCACCGACATAGCCCGAAGAATTGCGAGCCTTAAGTGGCAGTGGGCGGGGCACATTGCTCGCAGGACTGATGGCCGATGGGGCCGGAAAGTTCTCGAGTGGCGTCCGCGAACCGGGAGACGAGCTGTCGGTAGGCCTCCAACAAGATGGAGCGACGACCTCGTGAAGGTTGCGGGAAACCGGTGGAAGCAAGTAGCACAGGACCGGTCTGAGTGGCGAGCCTTGGGGGAGGCCTATGTCCAGCAGTGGACGTCTTTCGGCTGAAATGATGATGATAATTTATATCACGAAGCCCGCCAAAACCAGTGAAAAGTGAATGTTATTGGACCTCACGCGACACTAGCGCCTCTAGTGGCAAATTCACACGCGATAGCCCCCATTAGGTTCTTTTGTGTAATTACCCTCTCTGTGCAGCTAATTCATTGCTCCCTCCACCCTTTCTAATAAGTTAATGATGGAGTGCAATGGCAGTCCCCTGGTTCAGGGTAACCGCTACCTAGGAGTTTCATTCCGAGTCTGACGAGTGCATCACACACGCACAGGATGTGTCGCATTGACGCAACCTCTTCGCCACACATTCTAGAAACTTTATCTGTAGTTCTGTACATAGTTCCATCTTGGCTAATTTGCTTTAAACGCCGAAGTGACCCATGAAGGCTCGCAACTATATATCGCAGCTGCCTTTCTAGTCCTGCCTGAGTCAACTCTTTCAATTAAGAGTTTAGAATATCTTAGACCAGACATGGTTATCCACTCTTGCTGGTGTTTGTCCCTGATGTGCTCACTTCTGACAGTTTTAAGCGTACCCGGCGAGAGCCCCACATAAGGTTCGGGTCCAGTAAAGTCTTTAGCTGACCCTTCCTGTGCAACCTCATCCGCTTTCTCATTTCCGGAGTAGACAAGGGCTACTAGCAGGCCCTGGAATCCATACCAGGCTTACCTTATTGTTCCTACCTAATTTGTCTTAGGCCCAGATACCATAGAACACATGTCTAGAGTCAACTTTAGGCGACATAAGCGCTTTCAGTGCTGCTTGACTATCACTGAGTATGTAGACAGAATTATGTACTTTTGTAGTTAAATGACGTTTCAATTACATTATTGGTGTCCTTTTGTACATAAATATTCTAGTTTTTCTTATTAACGCCTATACTTTTTTAAACATCAATTTTCAGCATTGTTAACAGCCACTCATGCATGTAAAACAGGAATTTACTAATGAACTTTCGTAATGAACTTTTCATCATAATAATATAGGCAGTGCCACTCACCACAATAATTATTGTATGGCATACTAACATGGATAGTATTTAGCAGATACTTAACTTTTATTACACCGGATTGCAAGATTTGGCCTAAACAAATAGTCGAATTAAGGTGAACCGGACAAATTGGGCGCGCAATACTGTTAAAGAAATGTAAGTAGTATTCATTTGTATAATTTCTGTTACGTATGAATTAAGCGGGAATACAATTTGCAAAGCAAAAACGGACGAGCCAAACCATCCGTGGAACGTTTGACAAAACTGGAGCGCGGCCGGGTAGAATAATTAGTGCAGTATAAAATGCTGGCGGGAAGTGACAAAGGCACAGTGCACTTCGTCTGCTCACTGGAAAACCTTATCAGCAACATGAACGCATATTTCACGGTAATCAACAAATTATTATATATTATCAACAAATTATTATGAATATATATTAAACTCTTCTCCTACTTGGGCAGTGTAAGGGAGTACTAAGAGTTTATTTCCCGAAATCACAATTCCCACGGACACGGGAAAAAATGGGATTTAACATGTTTAAATGCATACGCAGTCGCGGCTAAAAGCTAGTTACTTATAAAAATTGCCTTGGCTCTAAACTATCACATTTCAACAGACAATGCGATACAAGTAATCGAGCCGACTTTAAACTCAATATCCAATGAATTTTGTAAACTTTGTTTGTAACTTTATATTAATAGCAAAAAAGTGATGATAGTTTTTTTTTGCCTTGTTAAGAGTATCTGATATATCCAGTTCGAATCCATCCTTCTACTATCTTGAAAATCTGTGAGCAAAAGCAAACCAGAACCAGTATTCAAACAAGGTCATTAAATGGACGTTATCGTTGTTAACTAAACATTGAACATTTACAGGCATCCTGCCTTTTGGCACTCGCTGTTCTGGCATCAGCGAACCCGCCGGCGCAATTGGCATACATTCCGTTGACTACCGTCGAGCACATCGTAAGTAGAACACTGAGAATTTATCCAAACGAACCGCGCGTCGCGCTCCCTACCAGATTATTGACAATGCTGTTTAATCCTGCAGCCGAACCCGAGTTACGGGTTCAATTACGCCGTGAACGACCCGTCGACGGGCGACAACAAGGCGCAGTGGGAGACGCGGGACGGGGACGTGGTGCGTGGCGCATATTCGCTGGTAGAGCCCGACGGGAACGTGCGCCTCGTGGAATATACTGCCGATTCGCTGCATGGCTTCAACGCGGTTGTAAAGAGGACCGGCCCTAACGTGCACTCGGTGTCGCTGCCGGTCGCGCACGCTCCTATCCTCCACGCGCCTATCGCCCATGCGCCTATCGCCCACGCGCCTATCGCCCACGCGCCTGTCGCCATAGACCCCGAGCCACTCATCCACCGCCCGATCATCACGCCCGTGATCGAAACTGCGCCGATCATCGCCCCGTACGACGTGTACCCGATCCTGCCCGCGCCGGCCCCGTGGGTCCATCTCTCCGGCGCCTCCTACGGCCACAAAGGCAACATCGTCCGCCGCTGGACAGCCGGACCCATCGATCTCTCGCATGGCCAGAAACTCACCATTAGAACCAAACACTGATCTCGAGTGTGCCAGTGTTACTATAAATAGCTTCTACGTGTATAGGTAACCCTAAGTTACTCACGCCCCTTGCGTGTTTTTACATAAAAACGTATGTCAAAATACGCATAGGACTTGATAGAAGTTAAGATGTGGTTTAAATTCTAAAGCAACGAAGTGTACCTGAGCGAATATGTATTTCATATCCGTGAATAAAAAATAAATTATTACTGCGATTCTTTCCTTCAATTAGTAATCCATTGCCTCCTAGTCTAGTTAATATTTAATGCTGTTGCGAAAGTTAAAAAGAGATTTGAGAGCGTGGTAAATTATTCATGCTGCAATTTACCCCGCTATCTTATTAACCTGCACATCATATTAAATAATATTAGTCAGTTAATTACAACCCTCCTTTCCATATAAAGCACTATGTCAAATGCGGCAATCTTATTTAAAATTCAAATCATTAGCAAGGCTTTATTAACTGCTCGACCGCGGCATACCTAGTTGTAAACCGTGTCAGTATTTATTCCGATGATAAATTTAAATATTAATTACAAAAAAAAACCGGCCAAGTGCGTGTCGGGCCACGCGCAAATTATAGGGTTCCGAAGTTGAGGATGCCCAGAGTACCTTTCTAAGACTTATTAGCATCTAGCTAGCCTGTGGTATGACGTGCCCGCCCGACGCCCCTGCCGCTCGAGAAAAATTATCATCGTTGGCCGACTATTACTCGTAAGTTTGTACAGCCTACTTAGCTCTGATAGTTTTCCTTTCAACTACGTTATATATGCCACAACCGTGATTTTTTTCAGCCATCCAAATACCACCATTTAGCTGGCAGGGGGGGGGGGGGGGACACGTGACTCTTAACAAAAAATAGCACTTTAAAACTTAATATTTCACAAACGCATCACTTAATCAAAAAATGGTTTTAACAAACCCACAATATTTTTTTAAGACCTATTCAACGATATGCCGCACCATGGGGTACGCAAGAAAAAAAAATTACATCCCCACTTTACGAGTAGGGGAGGTACCCTATAAAAAAATATATTTCAAAATTTTATTGTACCACTTTGTCAGCGTAACTAATATGCCAAATTACAGCTCTCTAGACCTAATCATCTCCGAGCAATAGTGCGGACAGACGGACGGACGGACGGACGGACATGGCGAAACTATAAGGGTTCCTTGTGGACTTCGGAACCCTAAAAAATGAAAAGGAATGAAAATAGCGACCCGGAAATCTGCCGAAATACAGTTTAAGAATAATTATGCAAAAACCCTACAATATTTTTTCTAAATTTTCATCTATGGAATTGTCATACATTAGTCGGTTTTAGAGATGATACTAAAAACAATTATGTATAATGGTATGACGGGTGCCGAAATGTGCGTGACCAAATATTCATAGATTACGTTTCACGGCGCAATGAACAGGAACGGCAATTAGCAGTGCTATAAGCGGCATTTTTTGTCCTTTTCAATTAGAAGCATACCGCATTATTCCGATGACATCACTTCATAAACAGGAGTGTGAAGTCAATTTAAAAGATAAAATTGTCCATCTAGGACAATTTTATCTTTTAAATTGACTTCACACATGACTAAGGTTTACAAATTGTTTGAAATGCATTATTTAATATCTAATTAAATAATGCATTTCAAACAATTTGTAAACCTTAGTCATGAATATTCAGAAACAACTCTACGAACTAATGATTTTAGGACACTGGAGTATGTATGTACCTAAATCCATACTAATATTATAATTGCGAAAGTAACTGTACCTGTCTGTTGCCTCTTCACGCTTAAGCCGATGGACCGATTTAGATGAAAATTGATTTGCAGATAGGGGAAGGTCAAGACTACGTTTTATCTCGGAAAAACGCATAGTTCCCGCGGGGACGCTATAACCGAATTTCACGCGGACGAAGTCGCGGGCAGAAGCTTGTCGGTTACAAACGCTGTACCTGAACATTTCATTAATCTTACAGTCAAAGCTAGTTTTAGAATGGCAATGGAAGGAGTTTTCATGGTATTATTTTTCCTGGATATATCAGAGAAAAGCGAAAATGGCATAAAGGCTGTACTCACTGGATTATTGTCTTCGTCGACGTCGTATTCCTCCCTCTGGACCATCATCAGCCGACCGCTGGCGTTCAAGACCTATAAAAGAAAAGATTCAGAGCTTAGGGCTGTTGGTTTTCTTTTCTTATCAATATATAAATAAATAAATGAAGGTTGAAAGTTTTGCTATAACAGATGTAATCCAAATCAATAATAAAGTAGAACCGCCCGGGGAGCAGGTTGAGTGCAGTTATATTGTTAAATTTATTCGATACAGGCAACATTCATGTCTTCCGTGGATGATACTTTTACCTCGGAGATTCAATACAGCATAAAGAAAGGCGATGTACTGCGCGAGGTACGTAAATAGAGCTTTACGGTCGTTCGCGAATCCAAGTGAACCAGCGGCAGTACTGCAGTAGTAGCGGCCTACTAATATAATATAATGCGTAGATGTCAACCACTCACTGTATAGCGATGCAGATTGCGCTGATTGCGTGAAGTCATGCTCGGCCTGTACCGTCAATATTTGAAGAGTTCCCGATTGTTGGTCCCTGGTATGGAGGGTTGAAGTAAAGGAGCGCAATCTTTATAGTTCCAAAAGTGAACACTAAATCGGGTAGGTCGGGGTCGCCAGAAATGTCAAGCCACCTAGGCGGATAGTCTGCAGTAGCGCCTTCAGATGGCGCCGCTAAGGCGAAAACGCAGCGAAACGGTTGTGAGGCGAGTGTGTTTTGTTTTGTTGCTTATCAAATCCGTTGGACACGTTTTCAACTGTTTCACCATATAAGATTGCGCTCCTTACCAAAACACATTCCACACTCCATAGTCCCTGATACAGGTCTAAGGAGGCTTTCGATGTTACTAGAGATCTTCTACTATCTTAAGTATCGCGCCTTCACATTTTAAAACGCTTCTTGTATTTAAAAAGCACCACCAACACTCAACACATGTGTGCGAGCTGAGACAGCCATCAACTATGCGTTGAGAGTGTTGGTGGTGCTTTTTAAATAATAATGAAAAAATTAAAGCGTTTTGCTTTTGATAGTAGAAGATCTCTACCAGCGAATGCGGCTGCGGCGCGGCGGGCGCGCGGTGCTGCCAGTCCCGCAGGCGGCACAGCGCCGCCGACACCACGCACGCCGGGTGCGACAGCGCCGACACGTCCACGGGCTGCACGCACCGCATCTCGATGTTACTACCAGCGAGTGCGGCTGCGGCGCGGCGGGCGCGCGGTGCTGCCAGTCCCGCAGGCGGCA
>OZ020290.1:5910594-5941411 GCA_963971205.1 Aethes cnicana | reverse complement strand
CGGCACAGCGCCGCCGACACCACGCACGCCGGGTGCGACAGCGCCGACACGTCCACGGGCTGCACGCACCGCATCTCGATGTTACTACCAGCGAGTGCGGCTGCGGCGCGGCGGGCGCGCGGTGCTGCCAGTCCCGCAGGCGGCACAGCGCCGCCGACACCACGCACGCCGGGTGCGACAGCGCCGACACGTCCACGGCCTGCACGCACCGCATCTCGATGTTGCCAGCTGAAACAAGCTACAAGTTAGGCAGGGAACTAAAAGATTTGAGATTGTCGGCCTGAAAATACCTAATTCGGACCGCCCTTTACGGACCTAAACTTAACTCCATGGTCTAAGAAAACAAGGTCTGCCGATCCGGGTGACCCTTACGTCAAAATCGAGTTGCCACTTTATTGCAATAAAACAAAAATGAAGGAAATATTTTCTACCGTTACAATGCAAAATGAATTATTTGCGCATTACAACTGTCATTTACTTGTTTAAGCACACAAAATAGGACAAGTTAAAAACACATGAACGTAATAATTTAACGAAACTCTCAGGATACATCGGGGTCGGGGATTATTTTAATACACCACTTGCAACACACTGCAGTGTGAATGACGTTAGGGTGTCACCCACACTACTACAGAATACCGGACTGTCATACCTAGTGAAGTATATTATTGTATCATGCTTAACTCCAGCTTTTGCCATCAAAGAGTATTAAGCTGCTCGCACGGTTAGAAGTCTCTTCAACCTTTCTGGCGACGGTAGGGAAGTGTATTATTCAAAGAAACCAGTAAACGGAAAAGTCTGATACTCACTGTTATCAATGCTTAACTCGTAGATAGTGACTAGTGCATCAGCTCCGAACACCACCAATTGGTCATCCAACACGTCCAGCACAAACACCTACAAGACACAAGTATAAAATAAAAATTGGTATTATCGTACCTGAAATCTCATTAAAAACTTTATGATTAATACTATGATGAGCCAATTAAAAAGCTTAAAAAGTAAAATAACAATTATTGACCTGTGAATGCACGCGAACGATTTTCGCGAACCGATTGTCGAGTTTAGCATCGCGTGGATAGAAGCGAACTTCGTCATGCCCGTCCAGGATACTGTAGCAGCCTGTAACAACAGTAAAATGCTTTAGGAAACGAATGTAGTGGGTTGTAACTTGTAAAGCAGTGAAGGACGGGGTTGAGTTTAGGGGCAGTGAGAATTTCCTGTCGCAATTCTGATTAGGTTAAAATCTGAGTGACTGATATATAACGCGTGAAAGGAATGTGCAACAGTTTCCTCTTTTTATGTTACATTTATATTGTTGATAACAAACATGCTAAAGGTCAAAAGAATCAGTCAGGTTCTGAGATGACATTACACCGACCTGGTCGCTCACCTATGTCGTCGTGGTCACTCACCTATGTCGACGTGGTCACTCACCTATGTTGACGTGGTCTCTCGCCTATTTCGACGTGGTCGCTCACCTATGTCGACGTGGTCACTCACCTATGTCGACGAGGTCGCTCGCCTATGTCGACGTGGTCGCTCACCAATGTCGACGTGGTCGCCCACCTATTTCGACGTGGTCGCTCACCTGTCGACGTGGTCGCTCACCTATGTCGACGTGGTCGCTCACCTATGTCGACGTCGTCGCTCACTTATAAACACGTGGTCGCTCACCTATGTCGACGTGGTCGCTCACCTATGTCGACGTGGTCGCTCATCTATGTCGACGTGGTCGCTCACCTATGTCGACGTGGTCGCTCACCTATGTCAACGTGTTCGCTCACCTATGACGACATGGTCGCGCCACCACAGCATGCCGCCGGTGACGACGAAGTCCTTCTCCTGCGTCTCGTTGCCGAACAGCTTCCATCGCCGCGCGGTGCAGTTGTAGTGCGCCAGCCCCGTACGTCCCGCTACGCAAACGTTCACGCCGCTCTCGTCCAACGCGCTGTACTAGAATTATAATAAAAACATTGTTATTTTTCATTTCTTAGGCCCGCCACATACAGTCGGTTTTTTTTTGTGTGGCAGTTCTATACATATTGTATGGCGGGCATGCGTTCGGAATTTCCGAATCGGAATTCCGTTGCAGGATTCCGTAACGGAATTACGACTGTATGTGGCGGGCCTTATATAGGGTCAAGCAAAACGTTGTGACGATATTTTACCCGCAGAATCAGCTATCGATTCTAAGCATGTTTGTTAAGTTTTTGGTTTTGTCGAGTTGGTAAAAACAATCGTATGGGATTCAGGTATCGCTCACACCCTCAATTCCATACTGTGCTATACAAAAATATTTTTTTACCAACCCGAAAAAATTTAAAAACCTTAAAAACATCTAATCACCACCACCCACCAATCACCACCAACCACCTAACTTCTATTAACCAAGTGTATCATCATCAGCCGAAAGACGTCACGTTGACATATTGGGTATGTTCGTTGACAATGTCATATGGCTTCACACCGATTATACCTACTCATCGTAAGGCAAAGTGACGACCGCGTTTATAGAAGTTTGTACCCCGGTCTATGGAGTGTGGAAGCGCAATCTAATATGGCGAAACAGTTGAAAACGTGTCCAGCGGATTTGATAGGCAACAAAACAAAACACACTCGCCTCACAACCGTTTTCGCCTCAGCAGCGCCATCTGAAGGCGCTACTGCAGACTATCCGCCTACCTAGCGCCCCCAACCTACCCGATGTCCCCTTTCGGAACTAAAAAGACTGCGCTTGTTTACCTCAACCCTCCATACCCCCGTCGCCACTTTGCTTTGCGGCGGGTATAGGTTAAAGTTACCCTGAGCGGCCAGTTCGTTGCAATATACGTAGCGGGCAGCGGCAGCACGATCCATTGCTTCCTGCACTCATTGTCGTCAACGAACTCGCGGTACTTGGCGCTGCTGTCCAAGTCCACGTTGCTCTGTTCGTTCAGACCGCTCTCTTGGTAGGTCTCGGCGGAGGAATCTATCATAGAGGTTTTCGTGCGCTTCGTCAGGTTGTCCTCCAAGTTTACGTACAACTTGTCGTCGGCTTGAAGATAGAGGTGTCGTTGGTTGCTCTGGAGAAAGAAAAATAACACTAAGAAAAGTAGACTATGTCAACAACTACTGGATCTAACTATCATCATCATCATTTCAGCCGATAGACGTCCACTGCTGGACATAGGCCTCCCCCAAGGCGCGCCACTCAGACCGGTCTTGTGCCACTCGCATCCATCGCGGTCCCGCGACCTTTACAAGGTCGTCACTCCATCTTGTTGGAGGCCTACCGACAGCTCGTCTCCCAGTTCGCGGACGCCACTCCAGAACTTTCCGGCCCCATCGGCCATCAGTCCATCATTTTACGAGGGGCGATGTCAATAAGTCATTAGAATTATACAGATACTGAAAATATGTTGCTTCGTATATTGAGTAGTTCAAACACTATACTGAACTACTGATCACCGAGTGACTGCAAATATATCAAGTAGTATATATAGTACTTGATATATTTGCAGTATAAGTAACTATAGTTGGCCCGGCGAACTTCGTTTCACCACGGATTCCCATACAATTTATTTTGTGTTCCCGATTCCTTTTTAATCCTTCCCTGAATCACAGGGAATAAAACGAAAAAAGAATGAGCTAGATCGGCCCAGCCGTTCTCGAGATTTCGCGAGACAAACGAACAGCAATTGTTTTTTATATATATTGATAGATAGATTTTATTTTTCCTAAATAGGCGAGATCATGTGTAGTAGGTAGGTATTCTAACCATGCAAGGATTAACGCTAAGCGGGCTCTTGACAAAGTCCAATTGTATGAGATTAGTGTTTGCTTCCGACTCGACTTTCACCATCCACAGCTGATAGCCTTCCGTTGCCCATTCCTGCAATACAAAACACAGAGCTATATATAATTAATAGAAAAATTGTGACAAGCACCGTGTAATCTCTCTCTTCATCATCATTTCAGCCGAAAGACGTCCGCTGCTGGACATAGACCTCCCCCAAGGCTCGCCACTCAGACCGGTCCTGTGCTACTTGTTTCCCGCGACCTTCACCAGGTCGTCGCTCCATCTTGTTAGAGGCCTACCGACAGCTCGTCTCCCGGTTCGCGGGCGCCACTCGAGAACTTTCCGGCCCTATCGGCCATCAGTCCTGTAATTTCTCTATACTATAATAAAAGGGTAATTTTTCTGTCTCATTCTTTGTTTCTGTTTGTCTGTTTGTTGGAGTTAATCTCCGGAACTACTGAACCGATTTGAATACAGTTTTCAAAGGTAGATAGAGAATCACTCGGAGCTACATATAAGCTATGTTTCATTAAAATCGGATATTGGAAAGAAGAGTTGTCGTCAATTTTATATTCCACGCAGACGAAGTCGCGGGGCACAACTAGTAAACAATATACGTACCATACTAGAAACAACGAGTGGGTTGTGCTTGCTGAGGTCCTGATTGAGCCCGTAGTCCCACGCCAGGGAACACATGAGTAGGGCTCCAAACGTGCTCCACACTGAGATTCCACCCTTCTCCCAGCTCACCGCCACGGCCCTACCATCCGCAGTCCATCTACAACATTAAATAGTAGGTAGTTTATGTAACTGCTACATAATAAAGGTCCTTAAAACACGAGCCGATATTTGAATTTGGAACAAACTTGGAAAATCGAATGTGACACATGTGATTTTGAAGCATCATAGAGGATTTATAAAATGAGTGAAGATAAAGTTGTGTATGCAACTGTATATAATTAGTATAACACTTCATCAACCATTTTATGAAAACTATACTAACATAGTTAGTTGTAAGTAGGTACTGCGCGACAAAACTAATATGGCGCGCTTCGTAGTACTTATGCCGTTGACAAATGGTCTGTTATTTCTACAACCGCGCGCCATATTAATGTGTAATGCAGTAACAGTCTGTAATATTTTCAATATTCTTATGTTGATAAAGTTAATTGATGTGTTCACTGACCTTATGCATTTGACGGGTCCAGGGTCGCCAGGGAAGTCTTTGGAACTTAGCACCATTGTGTGAGAAAGCTCTAATCCTCCCGTCGCTTCGTCGATCGTGTAGACGTCCACTTGTGAACTGGGAAATATTTATTGAGGATTTAGCTATTGGAAATAACAATTACCAAGCAAATCACTTGAAAAAAATATAATACTAAATATGTACCGCGGTAGGCTATAAATTCAATACTTTATTTGGTTTAAAGATGCGCGAATTTTACATCTTACTAATATAATAAAGCTAAAAGTTAATGTGTTTAGATGTTTGGATGTTTGTTGCTCAATCACGCTAAAACTGCTCAACCAATATGCATGTGGCAAACAGATAGTTTGTAACCTGGAATAAGCTATAGGCTACCTATTATCCCGGAAATCCCGTAATCCCGGAAAAGGTTTTAAAGGTATCCTTGAAAAAGGGCTTTGGAAATATACTGTTAAATTCCCCGCAGACGAAGTCGGGGGTAAAAGCTCGTATCAAATACTTACTTCTTTCTACCAATGGCGATAAGTCTAAATTTATGGTTGACTCGTGCGCAGGTCGCGTCATCGATACCCGGTGCCCAGATACCTTGGACCGCCTGAAATATTCAATTAAATTTAGAAGTACACATATTGGATGTAAGTAATACTGGCAAGTTAGTTCAAAAGAAGTAAGACCGTATGTACAGCGCGCTTAATTTATTTGATACATTCTAGACCTCGTTATTCCTAGCACTAAAACTATTTTCGAGTTTCTATTTCTCGACACTTTTATTTATTTATTTGCCATTGACTTTAAACTGGAAACTAGCTTCTATCGCGTCCCGTTGAATAGCTACGACAAGTTCAATATTTATGAGGAATTTGCAACAAACTGAAGCGGGTTGAAACAAGCCTAGTACATTCTACTTTATTTAGAATTTCTACATATAGCCGTGTGTATTCTTGAAACTGAAGTCAGTCACTCGTGAGATTAATTTATTAATTTTACTGCATTAAATATAGTTATACTTTAGCACATTCACTCAAATCTTACCCGTAAATCGGTATGCAACAAAATCTGAGACAGTAAAATAAATTTTAAAACGAAACTTAGATATTTATTGTCAATTATAACTATTATAAGTGACCTTAAATCTTTCGTGTTTTTCCGTTATCACTTGAAAACTCATTACATGAATCTCGATGTACATGGATACCATTTTTCAAGCGACGAAAAAAAAGGAGGTTCTCAATTCGACGGATTCGATATTTTATGTATGACCACGCATATCTCCGTCAATTGTGAACCGATTTTGATGATTATTTTTTAATTGAAAGGTGTACCTCCCACTTGAACCCTTTTAATAATTTGGTTTAATTCTGATGATGGGATCCATGACAAAACGAGGGAACTCTTCGAAATTTGTTAGCATGTGTATGATTTTGGCATCAATTTCAAAGACTACAGTGAGACTTACGTCCCATAGTACACATGTTTGGAAACTATACCCGAAAAAAATTTTTAAATTAAAAAATTGAACCTACTTCAAACTCCGACAGCCTGTGAAGTCGGTGTCAAGTGAACCGCCGCAAAGCTATGACTATCTTATAGTGAACTTGACACCAACTTCACAGGCTATCGGAGTTTGAAGTCGGTTCAATTTTTTTATTTAATTTTTTTTTAAATACCTGTGACTAGTAGCGATTTTATGCCACGGATAATAGAATTCTAAATCTACGAAAGGTGAGTTATGACGACAGCTAATAAATTGCTATCAACTTTTATGTTGTTCACATTATTTTTTACATGTCTCTTTAATTATTGAAAAATCGATAAATTGGCGGACAGCTGTCGTGCCCAATATAACCGCAACCACTGTCAGTCAACTATGTGTCAACTCAAGTGGAGCACATACATAGGCTGCGTTCCGAATCGCGCTTAGAGCGCTCACAGCACCTTGCATCCTTTTTCCTCTTAGGACTCTACTTTCAAGAGGAAAAGAGATGCAAGGTGCTGTTAGTGCTCTGAGCGCGTTTCGGAACGCAGCCATAGGTACATTTATTTCATACAAAGACAATTTCTTTTTCGAGTTACTTTCAAAAGTTCATCTACTAAGCACAAAAATAATGAAGTGAAAACTTACATTAGGATCAAATTTAAGATTAGGTGCAGTGAGGTAGGCTGCGCGCCCGTCATTCAGCGTGATTCCAAACCCGCATACAAGTGGGGAGTACTCTATGTCGTTCACATGTGTGTTATCTTCTAGTATGGGCTCGGCTGAAAGCAAAGCAAAAAGCCTTAGAGACTGCGCCCACTGGTGACTTTGTCGCCGTGACAAAAAAGTTCCTGTCACCTCAAAAGTCACGTCTCCATAGCGAACTGAAAAAACGTGACAAAAGTCACCTGTGGGCACATCTCTATAGAGATCTTCTACTATCTAAATTTCCGCGCCTTCACATTTCAAAACGCTTCAATGTATTTAAAAAGCACCACCAACACCCTCAACACATGTGTGCGTGCTGAGACAGCCATCTATATGCGTTGAGAGTGTTGATGGTGCTTTTTAAACAATAATAAAAAAAAAAAGCGTTTTGAAATGTGAGGGCGCGGGACTTTAGATAGTAGATCTCTACATATCCTTGGACTTGAGTTGACAGAGTGACGAAACTGTCGCCGGCGACAAGTCACCCGTGGGCGCAGTCTCTTACTTCGCTATATGTAACGGCTTGGCCACGACTTTATGCGACAGCGGCAGCGGCGGGCGTTTTACTGACATATTACGCGCGACGGTTGCTAACCGACGCGCGGCGGCCGTCACGGTCGCGCAATGTGTCCGTAAAACGCTCGCCGCTGCCGCTGTCGCGCGGAGTCATGGCCGAGCGGTAAGGAGCGTCAGTTATTCTTGCAACCACGACAGCCAATGGCATTTGTTTGTGTTGGTCGTGTACATATACGGTGCGACAGTGTGTCTCTATCCGCTCCGTCAGACACGCACACTAGTACACGTCTAACTCCAGGGGTAGTCGTAATTTTCAAGAACTTTACATGGTATGATAGTACATTACAGACCTAGGGTGGTGAATTCGTAAATGTCCCAGATCGCAGGTTTCTGTGGCCCGAACCGAAGGTGAGGGCCATAAATATGCGATCTGGGGCTTTACGAATTACCGCCCGTGGTTTGTCAAAAGTTTTAGGTCTTGTCTTGGCCAAGAAAATCCCACTTTACGGCCAAGGGTGATGTAAAATTATTAAAAGCCATGCTGGTATTAGTATTCTGACAAATTATAAAGAATGATTTGTAAGGCATTGGCCTACAACTACACATATAGCTTTGAAATTAAATGATCTATTTTTCTACTCTTTGTAGTCACTAATTATCAAATAACTTAGGTATTATTGAATAGATATTATTGCAATAATTTATTTTGGAGTGAAGCATTGTCTATATGTAGCAGAAGCATGATGATTGCTTTCTCCAGTTACCAATACTCACAAACTAAACTTACATAATAATTTAATAATCCAAGTACAAGACAATGCATGTGAAAACTGCAAAATAATAAGGAAAGTCGGAGAGGACATAATGATCTACATTTTCAGCCCTTTCAAATAATTTAACCATTTCCACCTATTTTTATCGTTGACTGTACACATGATAAAATTGATACTAGAGAAAACTATCGACTTACTTAAAAGCTTGTCTCGTGCGCGCAATGGTTTGGCTGAGGCTCGTGCTATTTAGAAGATAATTTGTTTTTTTTTATATATATAGCAATTAATACCTTTAGACACTTGCTGGTTGATTGAAAAGGGTATTCGGCCAAGGTCCAAGCAATAATCTCGATTCTGTGTGCCATCCCACCGGTACCTGAGCAGGTGTGCCCTTGTGGTACATACTAGAATCTCTGTACCGGATATACAGCACATACGGGTGATCTGGCCATCCCATACTAGTACCTCCTTGTACTGAAATAAGATGATTTTGATACAAATACACATGATAATGAAAACGATTAACTGAGGGTTACAAAAGTTGTAATTTAAGACCATGTCATCATCATCATCATCATCATCATCATCATCTTCATCATCATCATCATCATCATCATCATCATCATAGTAGTCCAATGCTGGACGTAGGCCTCACGATGCACGCCATTGAGCTCTGTCCAAGGCGTGCCGCATCCAATCTACACCGGCCCGCTTGCGCAAATCGTCACTCCACCTGGCAACAGGGCGCCCTACACTTCGCTTGCCTTGTCGTGGTCTCCACTCAAGAATGATAAGACCATGTATGTGCAATTCGTTTTCCAGGAAGTAGATAGTATCCACATACTGCACAATCAATTACATAGTATTTTTGTCTTAATTGTGTAGTACCTGGGCAACCGAGGTTTATTAAAAATATGATAAATTTCATTGAAATTCTTAGAATTTTGTGAATGTGATATTACAAATATATTCTGATAATAGTTCTGACAATATTTTACCCACAGAATCAACTATAGATGCTTTGAAACACTAAACCAGAATAAAAGTAGTATGCCAATTTCATTCAAATTTATTTTTCATATCATATCAAGTGGGGTGTCAAATTAAAGTGAAGGAAATTTTGAGTATGGAAGATGAATAATTTCAAAGAAAAACCAACAATAGAAAACAAATATGAAGCCGTGGTGGTTATGAAGCCGTGGTGGCCATGAAGCCGTGGTGGCCTAGTGGTTCGACCTACCGCCTCTCATGCAGAGGGTCGGGGGTTCGATTCCGGCTCGCACCTCTAAGTTTACTTATGTGCGAAATTCAATTTAAATTTACCACAGAGCTTTTCGGTGAAGGAAAACATCGTGAGGAAACCTGCATGCATTTGCGAAGTAATTCAAAGATGTGTGTGAAGTCCCCAATCCGCACTGGGCCCGCGTGGGGACTATAACCCAAACCCTCTCGTGATGAGAGGAGGCCTGTGCCCAGCAGTGGGACGCAAATAGGCTGTAGTAGTAGTAGTAGACAGACAAGAATGGAAGAGGCTGGAGGAGGCCTTTGCCAACTGGCAAACTGACGACCAGAAGATAAAAAGATGGCAAATCCAAGACCACAAATGACACACTATCAACGGGACACGATAGTCTTCTCGTGACCACGGCCGTTGCACCGCGGCCGAAACGTCGAGGTAAAATATAAATAGTTTTTACGCGATTGAGTCCCGTTGATAGTGTGTTTAATATGAGTGTGTATCGCGAAAGTTGTGAGACACACACACAAATGACGTCAGAAATAAGGCTATTCAGATTCAGACTTGTTTATTAACTGGGTAAAAGTTACTTTTTCTTCTGTCTCCCTCATAAACCTTCTAAATACTAACTATTATAAATCAGCTTGTAATTCAACTCTAACTACTACTACTACAACAGCCTATTTACGGCCCACTGCTGGGCACAGGCCTCCTCACATCACTAGACAATACAACACAACAACAAGACAACTCTATATGTAAAATCAATAAAATAAAACCAACCAGTGTTATCCTCAGAGATGGTATGACTTCTTTTACAAACAATTCAGCTGAGTCTCTCCGTAAGCTGGCTGTGGGTGGGTCATACTGCTGATATGCTGTCTGGTCACTCACAACTTCTACACTGTAGAGGATTAGATGTCCTTCAGATGTCTAAAACGAAATTTTCATGTGAAATAATTATTAAACATATATATCCTATGAGACCTTTCATCATCAAAATTAACCTTTTTGCATGCCGTAGCACTAAAATAAAGTGGGACAAATAATGAGGACTATGATTTCTTTTTTTATTAAAAGTATGTCAATATTTTGGGGTGGATCTGTGCCAAGTTATGAATTGCTTCAGCATGGATCCTTTCTAAAAAAGAAATAGCTTCACTTATGTCGAATGCACACTAAGGAGATGACAAGTTTCTAGTCACACAAAGAGACAAATTTTAGTTATAGTATAATGATAAAAGCACTTAAAATGTTACCGAAATACATATCATTGAAGAATCTGGTTTCCATTCCACTCCAACATTTACACCAAGCCGCTGTAAAGACTCAACGCTTCGTTTATGATGGACAATAGGCACACTTGGCTAAAAAAAACACATGCTTTTAAATTAAAATTGCAACATACAAGACACAAAAATTAAATTTTTATTTATGGTTCATGTTCCCTATGTTGACAATATCCATACTTAATATTATAAATGTGGAAGTGCGTTTGTTTGTCCTTCCTTCACGTCGTAACGACTGAACCGATTTGAATGCAATTTGTGTGGAGATAGTTTGAGACCCCGGGAATAACATAGGATACTTTTTATCCCAATATTTCCACAAACGGGTTTTCTACAGGTCACTTTTTTCTATAATTCTATAACTATAACCAGCTATATGTATAGTATCATCGGGTACGCAAATTCTAAGTCTACGCGGGACGATGTCGCGAGCAAACGGCTAGTGAAATTATAAAACTCCTTCATAAGTTTTGGACTTCACAATCAATCTTGAAACTAGCTCACCTTGCAAAACCACACCATAAGAGCGTCATTGCCAAGAGAAGCAAAGAGAATTTTATCTCTGTTAGACACAATCTGAATAATTTGATGATCTGCTCCCAGATTTTTCAAAACTTTTGGCCATCCTATTGGAAAGTACATAGTGCCGTATCAACATTTGATGCACTTGCCAAATATAGATTGAAGTTAATTATCTCAATTTATTAGGCTAGCTAATTTATGTAGCAAGGCTGTGTAATACAAACGGTGTGTATCAAACGCATAATTTAGCAAGTAAGTACTGTTTCTTTGTAAGTAACATAACACACGTCTCATCCCGTCTACTTGACACATAGTTGACATGTGATTGACATTACTTCGAAGTGTTACCATGTGTGATTATTAAATTTGGTACAATTTTGTTAAGGGGCGTACATAAAGCCTGCTGAAGTGCCACTGGCGAATTGTTCCCAGTTCTACAGATTTCTTTTACAGAATACCATGTCTACAGATTTCTATTTCTACACATTCCCAAGTGTACAGATTCCCAATTCTACATAATTTAAATTTTACAGAATATTGATTCTGCATATTCACAATTCCACAGATTCCCAATTCTACATAATTGGTATTCTACAAAATAATACAAGGAATGTAACTGGGTCGACGGGTCCCCGCTACGCGGGGCCCCTATTTCTAGGTAGTTTGCCCTTCGGGCGTATATAGATAACTAACGAACCTAACCTACATTCACACCTAACGGACTGAGTGGACCCTTACCGGTAAAATAGTAGTCAGATAAGAAACTGTGGAATAAAGAATATGTAGAATTGGGAACCTGTGTAATTGGTTATCTGTTAAATTGGGAACCTGTGTAATTGGTTATCTGTTAAATTGGGAATCCGTAGATTAGAGAATCTGTAGGATTGGGAATCTGTAGTCATGAGCCCCAGTCCCACTGGCCAGTGCCAAACTGTATTGAGCGTATGCATGCAAGGGGTGCAATATCCGATATGCGACAGGGCGACAGGTGACAGGGTTATTTCGTGAAAAAACTGCTTATGTCAGTCAGGGTAACTAAAAACATGGTAAATAAAAATGAAAAATATGCTCAACCAAATATGTGACTAAGTTTAGCGCCAGGCTGTGAAGGCTTGTATCTCCCTTTATCTAACATTATAATGTAAGATAAATACAAAAACGGAGAAAGCCAAAATTTGGGCACGTTTTTGAATTGTAAACGAAAACGACCTTCGATTATATGATTTTAAGCTCTATTTTTATTGTTTCAAAATTGACAGTACTCGCTCCGGATATACAATTACCTCCATGGTTATAGGTACTATGTTACCTCCATGGTAAAGAGCGTACTAACCATAGACATTTAGGGCCGGTTGATTCAAACCGTTCGTTAAAGTTAACGTTAACGTTAAATATTTTACTATGGGACAAATTGACGTTTTTGTATGGAATGACAGCTCGGCGGCCATATTTAACGACCAGGAGTTCGTCAACTGTACTTGAATCAACTAACCCTTAGACATGAACCAGTAAGTTACCAGTACCAGCCCAGTACAATAATCTTACTATTCTGTGGTACTAACAAATGCAATGGCGATAGTAGTTAATAAGCCTTCGCAATTTTTATAAGAAATGCATAAATTCCAGTTTGGTAAACTGTGATTACCTGTACTTGATATTGTTTTCTACTGCTGTTCTGTGAGTTACCGATGCTGGCAGTTTCTGCAATGGTGAGGGCAACTATTTTATGATATCATGGCTGAACAAAATAACTTTGATGTAAACAACCTCTCAATACCTGAGGAGGCATTTGAACTATTCCAGTCAAGTTCCATGTATTCCGACGATGAATTAGCTGCTTTGGCTGGCTCAGCATGCCTACAGCCCGTTACCGTAGACTCTACGAACACATTAGACAAAATGTTGTCCGAAAATGAAATTGTGTCATCTACCAACACCGACGATCAGCCTCAAATGAGTTATCTTAACTTAGAAGTCGGAAGTGAAGTAAACATTGCCGAAGGAGTCGACCACGATGTGACCCCTTCACTTGAAATCAACAGTGAAGCCAACACAGACTTTGGCTACCAAGAAAACACAAATGATTTTGTTCAAGAGAGCATTATCGCTCCAGGAGATACCGATGGTGATCTCAATGTTGAGTATGTTGATAATACAGTCATGAATGATACATTGGATATGGAAACGGTGAGTAATTCGGATGTAAATGATAGCCCAGAACCAAGAGGCATAAGAAGGGGTAGAGGCAGAGGGAGAGGAAGAGGGAAAGGGAGAGGAAGGGGGAGAGGCTGGGGACGTGGAAAATCCAGAGGAGGTGGTAGAAAAAGTTTCAAGGAGCAAATTGATCCTGATGCCAAATTAATTACAAATGGAAATACTGAAAATAGTGACAAATTGAGTAGTCTAGTTAGCTGTGAAGAGGTAGTCACAAGTGAATGCAATAATATGCAACCAATCCTTGGAGAAAAAAGAGAATTAGTGGAGCAAACCACTGATAGTCCATTGGAAGAAGTTACTTCAGCTAGAAAGAGAGGCAGGAAAAAGAAAATTAACTCTCTAAATGATAGTACTGCCTTAAAAACTGCTGGTGATAACCTACCCCAAAAAGTGTCCCATAGGAGAGGTAGGCCTAAAAAAGGGGCATCTATACAAGTTACACCTGAAAAACCACTTACAGTCAGTGGAGATATGTCGGGGGACCTAAATGATTCTCAAAAAATTCAAAATCTGACCAAAATGGTAGAAAACTTAGCACAACTGGAAGAAAAGCTGAAAATAATGGAGGGTGATCTAAATAAAATAGAGGAAGTAGATGATGACCTTGCTGACGAAGAAGATATTTGTTTGAGCAGATTAAAAACAACCATTGATTCGGATAATATCATATCTGCCCCTAAAGATCCAATTTTAGAAGAACTTGAAGAAATACCTTCATCACCCATACCTGAGGCGGAAAGCAACCAAAAAGAAAAAGATACACCCTTAATTGAAACCTCTTCTTTAGATGAGAATATACATGTACCCCCTGAAGCTGAAATTCAACAGATAGAGAAGGAGCAGAATGTTGATATTGTTGCAACAAAAGATCAAATGGATGTTGACAAGATATTAGAAAATAAAAATGTTGATCTCAGCGAGTCACTTCTCGTGGAAGATGTTAACAAGAGACCCCAGCGCAGGAAAGCTAAAACAACACTGAAATACAAAAATGATGATGATTCAGATGAAGATCCATTTGCAAATGTTGAACTTTCTGATGATGATAAACCAAGAAGAGGCAAAAAAAGTGGAAGATACCAATCTGATGATGAATATATACCAGGTTTGGAGCGTAACAGACAAAGTTCTATTGATTCATCAGATAGTGCAGTTGATGACACCCTAGAAGAGTTAAAAAAACAAAAGCGAAAAAGGGGTAAAAAGAAACTAGATGTTGAGACGAGCCAAGCTAGCTCAAGCCCTGCGAAAATAGCAAAAACCACTAGTTTTGAGAGCAAATCAGGATCATGGAGAATTTCGCCTGAAGTTGGAAATTTGAGTGATAATAACTCTATTGAATCCTCCACACCTGTAATTAAAGATGTAGAGAGTGTGAAGTCTGATCAGCCTACAAATTCTTGGGGAACAAGTAAAGAATTCGAAAATTTTCTTGCAAAAAAAATACAGGGTACTAATTTAAAAATTAAAAAACTGAAGTCCAGTAAAATATCACCAAGTGTTATCACTCCCTTGGAAATCCCTGTGTTAAATGCAAATGAAATTAAAAAGAAAATAGACACTGCTTCTCAAACAAACATGGTTAATACTGCAACAACTAGTGCACAAACTACTGGACCTGGAAATTTATCCATGAAGACCAATGTTCCTTTAAGTTCAGTGCAGTCAGAAAAGGCATGTGAATTTCTTAAAAGTATTGTAAAAACAACATCTGAGCTTGGTCAACTGATGACGCAGAAATCTGAGGATTTTATTGAGAAAAAAATCAATACAGATAATGTGGTAGACACTTTTAAGATGGATTATTGTGTAAAGAAATCATTTTTACTGCTCAAACTTGCTAAACATAATCTGATGCAAATGGAAGAAGATTTATCCAGTCAATATGAAAAGTTCTTAAAAGATAATGACATGTTGTCTTATAGAGAACAGGAAAAGAAAATAATTCCAAAACCCAAGGACCAAGAGAGTGACAGTGATTGTGAAATAATTGAAGAAACTGTTCCAACTCCATCCACATCTGTAAAATCAAGTAACACCAAGCCGAAATTTAATCCCAAAACTGTTTTTCTCAATAAAGAGCTCTCAATTAAAATAGCCAAAAAACCTACTGAAGAGGTCAAAAATAATAAAAACCTAAATATCAAAGGTAGGCATACTGTCTGGATAAGTGACTCGGTGATGGTGAAAAAAGTTAAAAGCCAGCAGTCTTTTTTAGCCCAGGACAGCCGAAATAAAAAACCTCCTGATAATAAAATTACAAATAAAATGGTAAGTGATTTTTTTGAGGATTATTATCGCGATAGAGCTGTTCAAGTCTGTGCTCCATTTGTGTCCCCGAAATGGCTGTATATTGATAAAACAATTGCTTGTAATTACTTTTCGATTGAACCTGAAAAACTTACTAGTGATAATATTTCTAGAACTGACAATGTATTCACAAACACTGAAAGTACTGTGACTTTAAATGACAGTGGTGACGGAATTGGTGAGAAATCATTTTGTGAAGTTAGCAAAGTGAGAAACCCAACAACACTATTTTCAATTTGCTTGAAAAACCTGCAGGAACATTTCTTAATGACCAAGCTCAATGATACAATATCTTTTCCTGAGCTGAAAGATATGCCATTGAAGATAGTGAATCAACCAGTATCTTTGTTTACTTTGTGCTTGTCCTATCTGACCAAAAATGAGGTAATGAATAACATATTTTTAACTCTGACTGAAAAACCCAATTTCCAAGAAGAAAATTCGTTTCTAGATTTAGAAGAGATGAATGGAGAACAAGCTACATTTGAAAAGGATAGTTTGTTTCAAAAAGAAGATACACTTCAAAATCACATATTTACACCTCTGTATGAAAAACCCAATTTACAAGAAGAAAATTTACTGGCAGACTTAAAAGAGATCAACGGAGAACAGCCTTTATTGCAAAATGAAGAAGAACCTATAGTTCTAAATGATACTTTAGTTCAACATTATAAATATGACCTTACCCCAAAAATTCAGTCGCTGATTACTTTGTGCCACCAAAGAATTGCTGTTTTTTTTTGTGTCACTGACACAATAGTACAAGAGAGCTATCATGTGAATACCGACATGACAGATGATACGCCACAGTATATACAATCAACAAATTATTGTTCTCTTGATGATGTAAAATCGCTTCACACTATTTGTGTTGAAATCATTCAGAATTATCTAAAAAAGATGACTGTTCCTTCTGTGACAAATAACTCATGTAAACGACATTCATACAGTCTATCATTGGGAGAACCAAACTCATTGAAGCAGATTGCATTTGAACATTTAAAATGTTTACTGAACAACAATAACAGCCCACAAATGTTTACCAATTTGACACATAATGAAAGTGAAAAATCATTGAATAAAGTCAAAACTCTTAAAATGTTGTGCTTTGATACTGTATCGAAATTTATTGGTCTATTAAATTTTCGTGAAACAAAAAATGAAGCTGATGAAGCCAATTTGTCCCATATTACAAGCAAAATATTGCTAAATAAAGTTGAGACACTTAAAAAGTTGAGTTTTAATACTGTATCAAAATCTTATGATAAATCCAATTTTCATGACGCAGAACATGATAGCACACTGCCTGTAGTGGAATTAACTAATACACTATCTGAAGAAGCGTTTATTAACGAGGAGGAGGGGGTTTGTTTAGAGGAGTCGACTACAAATTACCATGATAATTCTGACTATTTTGAAGACGATGGGAATACCGACTTTGAAGATGAAATGTCACTAAATGTTTTCAGTGACAATGCAATTGATAGTCATGCGGAAAGTGAAAATTGGGCTTCTCAGGTACAACTTGAAGGGCTAAAATCTTGCTTTCTGTCATCAAATAAGACAAAAAGAAGTTCAAATCCTGTTCCCGAAAATGAAGTAAACAATGTTACAACTGAAAACTACCCACTTATAGCGCATATAAAAACGGAGCCTGGATTGGAGGAACCACCAGCAACATGTAATACTAATATCCTTTCTCAAGCTATAAAATCTGAACCTACTCATGATCTTGATCAAATGACAATAATACCAGAAAGTATTATTACAAAGAGGGAATGCGCAGAAACCCTTGATCCAATAACTGTTGGAAGAAATATAATTCAGAGACAAAACAGCACTAGCTTTGATGAAGATAGTTTTGAAGCGTTTGTAAGTGCCAATAAAATGATTCGTGCTCTAGATGACTTCGGCAATAGTAACGATGAAATGTTTACGCAAAGTGCTTACAGAGTGCGCAGACAGCATGAGCCTGACTCTGATAATGAGAACGACACAAGCATGAGTCTATTAGTTCCTCAGACATTTGAGCCCCTTACTATTGAATCTGCTAAAGGCAGTTTGTTAGAATGCAGTTCCAGCGATGGTGAAAATGCTGCTAAGAAAAATAATAAACGTAAAACCACAGCTAGACGTAAAACGAAAAAACCTGAACCACCAAAACCAATTAGCAAGGAAGTCCCATCAAAAGAAAAACCTGCTGTAATTAATGAGGTTGCTATACTTACTCGAAGAATGCGCGAAAAAATAAGACAAGAAGAGAAAAAAGATGAATCTTCTGATACCGATTCTGAAATAACAACTCAAATCACAAAGAAGGACAAAGAATCGAAAAAGCCCATAAACAGTGTTCGTACACCTGTGAAGAAGAACAAATCTGTGGAGGGTGAGATTCAATGTAATAATGTAGATTCAACTGAGCAAGTCACTTCTTCATCAACTTCAGTTACGAAATCTGACTCAGGTCAAACAAACAAAGATGTGAACCAGTTCACTGGATTTAGTGCTGATGATCAAAATGAAATATCTACATATCATAAGTATGTAAAATTTGTATACGACCAAATAATACCAAAAGTGAATGAAGAGAGTCAAGTTACTAATACAAAAGAAACAAGTATTGAAAAGGTAACACAAATTGATACTGAAAAGGTAACAAAATTTGATACTGAAAAAATAACACAATCTGATACTGAAAAAGTAACACACATTGATAATGTGACTAAACCTATCCCAATTATAGATCCAAATGAATCCATTGAACTTTTGGAATGCACACCTACTATGCCCATATTTGACGAAGAGACACAGGTTTTGCCAAAGAGAAAGTCCGCAAAAGAAGTTAAATCGCCAAATTCGAAGAAAAAATGTAAAGTTAGCAAGCCTGACACTACCAAGGATGGCATAGAAAGAGAAGATGCCTATCCAGATAACACGAAAAGTAACACACTAACTGAAGTCGTAACTTCGAAAACTGATGAAGATGATTCAAAAACAGAACCGGTTACTACGGCAAATGAAAAAAGTAAAGAACCGTGTAGTTTTATCGAACGCCATGGTTGGAAATGTTATCCTATTCAAAGCAATGAAACGAAATTATACCAGCGAGCGATAATCCCTTTAGAAAAATTGCCAGAATCTTTTGTTGAAACTTATTTTGAATATCAAGGGATAACTGATAAAAGCCAAGATGATGCCGAGATTGATAGGTAAGTCATTAATTTTGCGAATGCTGTCTGCTAATTGAGATGTCTATGTATCATATGTAAATTAATACGAATCCTTTTTAGGTTGACCAACTTGCCTTCTTTAAATAGACTTTCTAGTAAAAGTAAAAGTAGAAGGAAGGATAAGACTTTAACTGAAGACCGAGTAAAGTCAAGGCAAAATAATAGTGAGCGATCTCACAGTCCAGCCAACTCCACGGACTACCACGAGCTGACGCCGTCCGAGGACGAGGGCGCCAATTACGACGATGATTTTGCACCTTCGGTGAGTGTTATAATATTATTTTCTCAAACATGCTCGGAAATGTTCGTGTTACTTTCAAAAAAAGAAGACGCGAGGCTGTCCATTGCCGGCCTTGGCCAGCAAAAACATTATTGTCGTGTGTGTTTTTTTTAATTCGCTTGTTATTTGAGACACGTCTGTAGAGAAACTGAAAAATCCATGGAGGTAATAAGTACAACTTCCATGGCCACAAATCATCCACGATCATGGAAGTAGTAAATACTGATGTGGGGTAAGTGCGCCTAAATTTATTTCGCCCCTTTGCCTTGTAAACAGCCAACTACTAGTTGAGTAATATTTATAGGTTTCGATATATTTATGTTAGGCGCACTTACCCCATCCTGGCACACTTGCCCCGATTGACCTTACGTATTTCCTCGCTGTTTGAGAAAAGCATTATATATACCTCGGCCGCAATTGCGATTGCCGGACTCGTACTAATGAAGGCTTCGCTTCGCTCAGCCTTCTAACTGACTCGTCCGGCAATGCGCTACTTGGCGGCCTCTGCATTAATGTACTATTAATTAAGTATTACTTATTATCAGGTGAATAATTATTTATAATACATAAGAAACGATTGTTCTAATTAGTTCGTTTTTTTTCCATTTCTTAACGGAATTCAATTTATATTCAAAATTTTACAATTTAAAATTGCTTAGGACTGGGTTGCTTGCTAACTTTAAGTAGCTTAGTGTTTAGATTTTCCTATGTGTCTTCTTAGACAGTCATTCATTATACATTTACGTTCAAACAAGCGCCATTGGCGATGTTGTTCATGTTGTAGCTGTTAAGAATAATATTTTTCTTGTACTTACGTTTATTTCTGTTTGCAATTTAAAAAAAGGTATAATTTTAGTATTATTCCCTTTTTGTTGCAGACACCCATCGATAATTCAGAAAATAGCATAGCAAAAAATTCCCTCATGAACGACGAGGATGATTCTGATTCGCCTATTTCTAAACATAAAACCCCCCCGAAAGAGGATAGCGATAAATTAGATTCACGTAAAAAACACAAAATAGGTCCTAAATCTAAGATGGTCGATATAAAGCAAGAACATTCGGACTCTTTAATACTGACCGCAGATAAGATGTTGAACAAGGAATTGACTCTCTTACACGCGCCCGTTGTTCTGGACGACGAAAAGTCACAAACACCTCTGAAGCCCGTGACTAGAAATAAACAGGTACATAAAGCATTTTATGATATATGTTTTTCGTGTTTTTAGCATTGTCAATGAAGTACAATCTTAAGAAGGTTTATCCCAAAATTGGCAACGTCGCATACGGCTGTCAAATGTTTCGCTGTTTTTATGAATTTCTCAATGTTACTGAATTAAAAAAGAAGTTATCATTCTATGGTTTAATGACGCGTCTCGTTTTATATTTGTTGGTTAGGCATTCAAATGATAAAATTACATTAAAATGCATGGAAAATGCCATGGAAAGTTTTCAAAAGATATTACTTCCATAATACTGAAAAATTGGTCTTCCAATGATAACTGTTGCAATCCATAAATAATGTTTTATTCAACCATAGAGTGATAATTCATGTTTTCATTCAGTAATATTCAGACATTAATGAAAACAGCAAAATACTTGACAGCTATGTGCGACGCTGCCAATTTTGGGATAAACCCTCTTAATCGTATCACTTGCAGAGAAGTGCGACCAAGTACTACGGTAGAGGAGGTCGACCGAAATCAGACGACTCGTCTTCCGAAGAAGAAAAACAATGGGTTAATACCAAGGAAAAACTTTTAAAAAGAGTTGGAAAAAGACAAGAAAGTGCTATGTAAGTTAGATGACCGTGAATCGTCACAAATTGGTGATTAATCAAACATAGGTATAGCACGACACATCGTAAAAGGCGCGCGGCGAAGCACTTAACCCATTGACGTAGAGTCTATTATTGCTTAATCTGCGCGCCTTCTAAGTTGTGTCGTACTATAGTTTGTTATACACACACCACACAACGAAGAATTGCGAACCTTAAGTGGCAGTGGGCGGGGCACATTGCTCGCAGGACTGATGGCCGATGGGGCCGGAAAGTTCTCGAGTGGCGTCCGCGAACTGGGAGACGAGCTGTCGGTAGGCCTCCAACAAGATGGAGCGACGACCTCGTGAAGGTCGCGGGAAACCGGTGGAAGCAAGTAGCACAGGACCGGTCTGAGTGGCGAGCCTTGGGGGAGGCCTACGTCCAGCAGTGGACGTCTTTCGGCTGAAATGATGATGATGATGACACCACACAACAACCTACTTTCGTCTCACTGCTGGGCACAGGCCTCTCACCACGTGAGGGTTTGGGCTATAGGTAGTCCCCACGCGGGCCCAGTGCGTATTGGGGACTTACAACACTTCCTTGAATTACTTCGCAGATGTGTGCAGGTTTCCTCACGATATTTTCCTTCACCGAAAATTCAATTCAAAATTTCGCAAATATTAAACTCGAGGTGTGAGCCGGATTCAAACACCCGACCCTCTGCATGTGAGGCAGAGGTGGAACCACTATGCCATCACCGCTTTTATATACAGGTTGAGTATTATTTTCGTTTTAGGGACGATGACGCGAAGCGAGCTAAACTTGTCACTGACTTCATCGAAAAGAAAAGAAACGATAAACCTGAGATTCGTAAAACTCGAGGTCGCTCGAAGCGCTCGAGGAGGAAACTTTTGGAAAGGCAAAAACAAATGAGGTATTGACCAGTATGAAGTAATATTGTAGTAAATTATTATATATTTATACTTTGCTTTTAAAATAAACTCCATAAAAATGTTTCAGAGTACTTTCACACGAACTTTTCGGAGAGTCTACCTACACAGGCAAAGGCAACTCTCAAGCTTATTTCAAAGGACGGCGTAATATCAGGAAGGTAAGTTTATTTTAATCCCCTATTCCCAACTCCTTCCCCTATACTTCTATCCCTAAGGTCAACAACGCACTGGTTTATAAGCAGCGCTGATTGCTTAACACCAAGCAAAGCGCCTGGTCGTGTGTCATAAAAAAGATTACATAAAATAGATTTTACAAATTAATATTTTGAATTGCACTTCCTTCATGATTTGGTGCTAAGTTCGCCAGTCAATTTGTCTCTACAAAAAATATTGTACTCTACTGTATTTATAATTTCCAGGTTATTGACAAGAAATCATTGGCGAGGAGCACTGTGATAGCTAACATGGAGGAGTTCGAACGAAAACGCAGACTGAATCAGAAACAGGCCAAACTGGTATGTGATATCATTGTTTGTTTCAATAACCAGAGCTTCTAGTTACTGGGGTAGAATAACCTTTTTCACTCCTCCTATTCGAAAAGGAGTACTTTGTTCCCCGTTTAGAGGGAGCAAAATGCGATTTTGCTCCCTCTCCATTTCTACCCCGCGTACAGCGAGAAAAGTAAGATTATGCTCTTTGTTCCCTGCTGCTACTGGTTTTCTCATAGGAGGAGTGAAAAGAAGAGTGTGCAACACGGTAGCAAAATTATTTAAACCTTGGGTGACATAGCTTGAATCCCTTGCTAGCTCAAGATTCCACGTTAGAATCCCTCGCCCTGCTCGGGATTCTATTCTGGAATCTTTCGCGTCGCTCTGGATTCAATCCGTCACCCGCGGTAAAATATACCATTTTGCTCCCTAGTCACACAATCTACTATTCCACGCCAACAATGCATTATATCGACACTGCAGGTCCAACGATTTATATATGAGTCATGGACTACAATGGATAAGGAGGTTAAATACCTATACGTAAGATCCTTATTCGCTTTAGCACTCAGAATAATGAGCTTCTCACCAAAGGCATATTCAGCTACAAATCCAAGGGGGGGGAGATCATTTTTTGGGGCATTTTGTATGGGAAGTCCAAGATCCAGGGGGGAAGCTGCCCTCGGTGTGTGAGGGACGGCTTTTTTATTTGACATGGCGTTGAAAAAGTTAACTGGCAGTGCAGCACATGTATGCATCATCCCTTGCACGCATCTGTATGTACGGTCGAGTTCATTAATATGTGTACACTCTTGGACCTTATTACAACGTGGTAAGGTGCAAAAGTGTGTATATATTGGCGAACTCGACTGTACAAAATTTTGATATTGATACACCAGAGGCACACCGGAAGCAAGTATAGGAAAACTAGTAGGTGCAGTCGACGTCAAAGAGATATTTACACTTTTGGACCTTAATACAACGGTATAGGTGAAAAAGTGTAAACATCTATTTGACGTCGACCATACCTGCCTATCGGTCGGTTTTTTACGCTCACACCGCTTATTTGTCTTAGCTATCTATGTTTACGTAGCCTAAGGAACGGCTCGGCTACGATTTCGCGTGGCAGCGGCAGCGGCGTGTTTTACCGACATATTGCGCGCGACGGCTGCTAACCGATGCGCGGCGGCCGTCACGATCGCGCAATGTGTCCGTAAAACGCTCGCCGCTGCCGCTGTTGCGCGAAGCGGTAAGAGCATAGATAAACTTCTTCCTCACATATGTATACATTTGACAGCAAGAGTTGATGGGTTGCGACGAAGGCGTGAATGTGGTGGTCATCAACGACGAGGTCTGTTTGGAGTACGACTTCGCAGAGCTGCGCCCCGCCGTCTCCGTGCACCCTTTCTTCACTAAAGTCATGAAGGCACATCAGGTAACGCACTGAATCTACTTAAAAGGTCTTTTTAACTCCTTCTAAAAGGAGTATTTGTTTTGTTGCCCGCTTAGAGGGAGCAAAATGCTATTTTGTTCCCTCTCTATTTCTGTCTCGCTATCAGGGAACAATGTACAGTTTTGCTCCCTAGGGAGCAAAGTACGGTTTTGCTACCTGCTGCTACTGGTTTTTTTATTGGAGGAGCGAAACGCAGAATGTACAAGACGGTAGCAAAATTATTTACACCTTGGGTGACAGCTTGAATCCCTCGCTAGTTCAAGATTCCACGTTAGTTACACTGGAATCCTTCGTGCCGTTCTGATTTCAACCCGTCACCCGTGGTAAAATATATCATTTTGATCCCTAGTCATACAATCTACTATTACATTATCTTTCAAATGTAGGTAACTGTTCTCATGTTGTTCAATGTTTACTATTATGTCAGACGATTATAGATTGTTTTGACATATTAAGCTGGAGAAGGTAGCTAGCTAGGAAAGTAGGAATAACACGGCACAACTTAGAAAGTGCGTGGATTAAGCAATAATACTAAGTCTAGACTTAGTGCTTCGCCACGCGCCTTCGTACTTGTGTCGTGCTATACGTCAGTGAAAGATACGTTGTAATTACAGTACGAAGGCGTAAAGTTCATGTGGGATGCGTGCTTCGAGAGCGTGGAGATGGTGGAGGCGGGGAAACCCGGCGGCGGCTGCATATTGGCGCACTGCATGGGACTCGGGAAGACCTTGCAAGTTCTTGCTCTATTGCACACGGTGAGCACGAAACGATCTTTAGTTTTAATCCCCGACGGAACAAAATTCGACGTCTGATTGTGTGTGTCTGTGTAGCTGATGAACCGATCTTGATTTAGTTTTTTGTTTGATAGTTGAGTTAGTCGAGTGTTTTTAAGCTATAAGTATTTGAAGACATTCGGCTCCGTGGTTTGAAAATCATAGTTGTATGTCGAAAATTTTTAAATTTCTTTACTCTAAGGGCTGATTTTCAATCGTCAGATAAAAAAATTTCTTCGAGCAGTAAATAAAAATGAAAAAAAAACCGAAGCAAATTCAAATTTTTTATGGACTATTCGTAGGCTAAACTTTATCCGGCGATTAAAAAATCAGCCTCTGATGTTATTGAATGACGTACATGGAGATTTCCCTTCATAGGTTTTGACGCATCCACGTGTTGGCATGCATAGAGTGCTTGTCTGCTGCCCCCTCTCCACAGTGTTGAATTGGGTCGACGAAATACATAAGTGGATCGGACCAGTGACAGATCAAATCAAGGTAAGGTTTAACTAAGATTAATGTCAATCCATCTGATCTACAAAGCATTGTGAAAATTAAATTGAGTATTAAATCGTGTTTTTGTTTTTCAAGCCTCGTAAATTGAAACGGAAGCTACAGGTATACAAAAGAACTTTTTTTAATAATTTTCAACTCCTAAATTAGGGTTATTTATATCTTCTTTCGTCTTCTTAACATTTAAGAACCGTTTGACCTATCTAGCTAATTCTTTTTTTTTCCGTGTTCAGTAGTGACCAGGCAAGGTTTGTATATACCCTTTTTACAGGTTTTCGAGTTGTCCAAGCTTAAGAAGACTTACGAACGAGCGTACCAGCTGGAGGACTGGTACAACGGCGGGGGCATATTCATAATCGGCTACGAGTTATTCCGTAGCCTAACTACGCTTGACGCGGAGCTCGATAACATTCGACAGACTATAATTGATAAGATCCGATCAGCGTTGCTTGACCCCGGTCCAGACATAGTGATCTGTGACGAAGGCCATTTACTAAAAAACGACAGCTCCGTCCTCGCTGTTGCGATGAGTAGAGTAGCTACACGCAGAAGGATCGTACTCACTGGCACCCCCATCCAGAATAACCTCCGGGAGTATTACTGTATGGTCAATTTCGTTAAACCGAATCTGCTCGGAACTTACGCGGAGTATTCCAATAGGTATGACTTTTTTTATTCATCCAGTCAGCAGCGAAAGTAACTCTTATGAGTTGGCAGTTCAACTGTTACTTACACTGCTGACTGTACACAATAATCAGTCTAATAGTTACCGCAAGGCTTAAAAACAATATGATTACAGATTCGAAAACCCTATAATGAACGGCCAGCACAGAGATTCTCAGCAAGAAGACATAAAGCTCATGAAAGCTCGCACCCACATCCTCCACAAAGTGTTAGAAGGTTGTCTCCAGCGCCAAGAAGCATCTGTGCTGTATCCATACTTGCCAAAGAAACACGAGTACACCGTGTTCATATCGCTAACCAAATGCCAATGTGACTTATACAAGCATTACCTCAAGGACTACGCTAATAAGCAGAAACAGAGTATATTGAAGGATTTTCACACGCTGCAGAAGATCTGGTCGCATCCGCAGGTGCTGCATAATTTCCAGATGAAGTCGAGAGACGAGAAAGTGAAGCTCAAAGGTGAATTATTGGTCCTATTCCCTTAACTTCAGGTGTAGATGTGACTTGAGAAGAATAATTAAAATGTGATGTCGATGTCAAGTTTACCATAAGATTTTCATTACTTTGGGTCAGTTCACTTGACACCGATTTTTGCAGGTTTACTACAGAGTTGTCAATAATTTCAACAAAACTGGTAATTTACAGAGGAAAAGCTCGAAGATGACCTAGCGTGCGAAGACCTGGCAGCGACCGAAGACATGAAGCCGTCGAGCACAGAAGTGTGGTGGCTGCAATACTTGGAGGGAGGAAACATGCTGGAGGTGCTGGAAAGCTCGAACAAGTTCGTAGCGGTGTTCAGGATACTCGAGGAGTGTGTCGCGCTGGGTGACAAAGTGTGAGTGTATCTTAACATCCAAAATTGACTAAGTTAGCGAAAGCATTTTTTGAAATACACGAAAATATTTTATAGATGTCAGCAAAATTAGAGGTTTTGATGTTGTTTAAAGACAATTATGACCCTTAGGGTAACAGCTTACCACACCAAATCGGCGCCCCTTCAACTAACGCGGCTAGAATTACTTATTCCAATTCCATTGTATTATGCGAGACGAGCCGGTGCCGATTGTTGATGTAGTGAGTTACGACCCTTAATCTAATAAAAAGCTCTCGCTATGTAATTAAAGTCAGCGCGGAAAATTATCTTTACATTTTATTATTCTCTTTAGATTAATATTCTCCACGTCGCTGATCACGATGGACGCTCTGGAGTATTTTCTGAAGAAGATGAATAACTGGGCGCTCGGCCAGGAGTACTACCGGCTGGACGGGTCCGTTCCGCCCGAGGTGCGCCAGAAGTGGGTCCGCGAGTTCAACGCCGACCACAACCTCAAGACCAAGTGAGTTTCAACATTGTGTGACCGCGAGGGACCCTGGGGTACTACCGGCTGGACGGGTCCATGCAGCCCGAGCTGCGCCAGAAGTGGGTCCGCGAGCTCAACGCCGACCACAACCTCAAGACCAAGTGAGTCTCAACATTGTGTGACCGCGACGGACCCTGGGATACTACCGGCTGGACGGGTCCGTGCCGTCCGAGGTGCGCCAGAATTGGTTCGCGAGTTCAACGCCGACTACAACCTCAAGCCCAAGTGAGTCTCAATATTGTTGACCGCAAGGGACCCTGGGGTACTACCGGCTGGACGGGTCCGTGCCGCCCGAGATGCGCCAGAAGTGGGTCCGCGAGTTCAACGCCGACCACAACCGTAAGACACCGTTCCACACAGAGTTCTTGGTTTTCTATTTTTAAAATCTTTGTTTGTCTGTATCACTTTGTCATCCGATTGTCAAATAAATACATTATATTATATTCTATGTCCAGATTGTTCCTGATCTCAACTCGCGCCGGTTCGCTGGGTCTGAACATGACAGCAGCCAACCGAGTCATCATCTTGGACACCTCGTGGAACCCCGCGCACGACATCCAGAGCATCTTCCGCGTCTACCGATTCGGCCAGAAGAAGGATTGCTTCATCTACCGGCTGGTCGCGCTGGTGAGTGGCTTGTTAACATGACAGCAGCCAACCGAGTCATCATCTTGGACACCTCGTGGAACCCCGCGCACGACATCCAGAGCATCTTCCGCGTCTACCGATTCGGCCAGAAGAAGGATTGCTTCATCTACCGGCTGGTCGCGCTGGTGAGTGGCTTGTTAACATGACAGCAGCCAACCGAGTCATCATCTTGGACACCTCGTGGAACCCCGCGCACGACATCGAGAGCATCTTTCGTGTCTACCGATTCGGCCAGAAGAAGGACTAATTTCATCTACCGGCTGGTCGCGCTTGTAAGTAAGGACCTTAAGCACTGTATATCTAATAGGTACTACGTACCAGTAGCGACACGCACCGCCCCGCACCAACACAAGTTTCCTCACACCGCCCGCGGCGAACGTGCGCGGCTTACCATAGCAAAACGGGTCGGAACATGCACTCTCGCACACACGCGCGCTTATTCGTACAAGATAATATTTTAGTGTGCTGAGTTTGTATGGAGTGTTGTGGAGGTGCCTTAAGACTCCAGTACACAATGCCCCTTGCATCGACGGTGATCAGCTGGCCAGTCCATGTGCACACCACCACAGTGTGTGAAAACCGACAGCCTACTGATATTTATCCGCTATTCTACGCCTTAACGCCCTTCATAATGGCAATGAATGACCTTGGTCTTTCGGGTTAGTCAGTTATTCCATGCTCGAATTGGCTCTCTACCAGGCTTTTCTTCATGTTTTATTGTCATGGAGTTTATCTTGATTGCAGTTTTTTGAGACAAATTTACGATGGCTGTTTTGTTTGGCAGGGCACCATGGAGCAGAAGATCTACGAGCGGTCCGTCACGAAGCAAGCCGTCTCGTGCCGCGTGGTGGACGAGCAGCAGATCGATCGCCACTACAACATGGCTGAACTCACCGAATTATACAGGTGTTTACAATTACTATTTTTATTTTGATATTTTTGTCAGTTTGCGTCGTGTGTAACACGGCGTCTATTTCCGGAAGTTATCCTTTCACCGTCAGAACGGCAATTATGCCGTCCAAGCCACTACGTAAAAGAGACTTGGTCCAATGCGAAGAGCTCAAATTAGAGCTACCTTTGAAGTAGGTGTGGCGGTATCGTATGCGATTGCTATCGCTGAACATGACTGCGGCCAACCGTGTCATCATCTTGGACACCTCGTGGAACCCAGCGCATGACATCCAGGGCATCTGCCGTATATGCGATGGCTATTGGTTGGTGGACTAAAGATTAATTTCCTTTCTAGGTTCGATGAGACGGGCGTGGGCGTGGCCGGCGGCGTGGCGGTGGGCGTGCAAGACGTGGTGCTGCTGCGAGTGGCGCGCGACGCCGCGCTGCACGCCGTGCACGAGCACGACTCGCTGCTGCGGGGCTCCGAGCCCGCGCTGCCCGAGCACGAGCGCGCCGCCGCCTGGCACCAGTTCCAGCAGGAGACGCGCGGCGACCGTCAGTACACACACCACACACACGAGCACTACTCGCTGCTGCGGGGCTCCGAGCCCGCGCTGCCCGAGCACGAGCGCGCCGCCGCCTGGCACCAGTTCCAGCAGGAGACGCGCGGCGACCGTCAGTACACACACCACACACACGAGCACGACTCGCTGCTGCGGGGCTCCGAGCCCGCGCTGCCCGAGCACGAGCGCGCCGCCGCCTGGCACCAGTTCCAGCAGGAGACGCGCGGCGACCGTCAGTACACACACCACACACACGAGCACTACTCGCTGCTGCGGGGCTCCGAGCCCGCGCTGCCCGAGCACGAGCGCGCCGCCGCCTGGCACCAGTTCCAGCAGGAGACGCGCGGCGACCGTCAGTACACACACCACACACACGAGCACTACTCGCTGCTGCGGGGCTCCGAGCCCGCGCTGCCCGAGCACGAGCGCGCCGCCGCCTGGCACCAGTTCCAGCAGGAGACGCGCGGCGACCGTCAGTACACACACCACACACACGAGCACTACTCGCTGCTGCGGGGCTCCGAGCCCGCGCTGCCCGAGCACGAGCGCGCCGCCGCCTGGCACCAGTTCCAGCAGGAGACGCGCGGCGACCGTCAGTACACACACCACACACACGAGCACTACTCGCTGCTGCGGGGCTCCGAGCCCGCGCTGCCCGAGCACGAGCGCGCCGCCGCCTGGCACCAGTTCCAGCAGGAGACGCGCGGCGACCGTCAGTACACACACCACACACACGAGCACTACTCGCTGCTGCGGGGCTCCGAGCCCGCGCTGCCCGAGCACGAGCGCGCCGCCGCCTGGCACCAGTTCCAGCAGGAGACGCGCGGCGACCGTCAGTACACACACCACACACACGAGCACTACTCGCTGCTGCGGGGCTCCGAGCCCGCGCTGCCCGAGCACGAGCGCGCCGCCGCCTGGCACCAGTTCCAGCAGGAGACGCGCGGCGACCGTCAGTACACACACCACACACACGAGCACGACTCGCTGCTGCGGGGCTCCGAGCCCGCGCTGCCCGAGCACGAGCGCGCCGCCGCCTGGCACCAGTTCCAGCAGGAGACGCGCGGCGACCGTCAGTACACACACCACACACACGAGCACTACTCGCTGCTGCGGGGCTCCGAGCCCGCGCTGCCCGAGCACGAGCGCGCCGCCGCCTGGCACCAGTTCCAGCAGGAGAC
>OZ020290.1:5856076-5910394 GCA_963971205.1 Aethes cnicana | reverse complement strand
CGCCCGCCGTGCAGCTCGGTACGTACACACACACACACACACACACCATCATTTCAGCCGAAACACGTCCACTGCTGGAGATAAGCCTCCCCCAAGGCTCGCCGCTCAGTCCTACCCCACAGCTCATTTCCCGGTCCGCGGACGCACTCGAAAACTCTCAGTCCTGCGAGGAATGCGCCTCGCCCACCGCCACTTAAGGCTCGCCATAAGTCATCAATGACATAAATATATTTATTTATTTATTTATTTAAACTTCATTGCACATACAAAATGTATACAATTGGCGGACTTTATGCCTAAAGGCATTCTCTACCAGTCAACCATAAGGCCAAACAGAAAGAAAAATGAGTAGGTGCATCAATATCAGAAAGAAACTACAGAAATACAAGGAAGATAACAAATAATTCCAAAAGAGGATAAATTTACATAAACGTACATAAAAAATGTAACCGTGTACGTAATATACCTTCTGAGTAATAGGCAGCATCTCGCCTCTGGAGACACGCAATTCGGCATTGCCTCTGCACTACAGTTCAATTCGTAATGCAACTATTTTAACATCCAAATATAAGAATTGCCTTACGGCTGGCCACATACAGTAGGAATTAGAACGGAACTGAATGTGGCTGGCCCTAATCCAATGTATTATCTCTTCCAGTCCCTCCGAGAAAAATGAAAGACGTCTGCGGCATAGCGAAACCAGTCAGCGGAGTGTCGCTATCGTCCACGGATTCCGCCGAGAAACCCGACGAGTACTCGAAGGCTCTCACCAACCGGTTACAGTCGCCCATCGAGTCGCATTTCGCTGTCACGCCGTCTACCGACAGCAAAACTAGCTCCCCTGCCAACGGATTTACATCTGTTGAAGGGGGACAATTGCTGCGCGAAGAATTAGACAACCTCGCCATAGACCAACCCACCCACCGCAGCAAGGAGTCCATAGCGTGCAGCGACGATTTAGTCACCATACATTCCTCCTCCACCAGCATAGAAGACTTAAAAGAGAAACATTCCAAAGAGTGGCGAAGCAAAGAATCGATCTCGGACGATCTCGGCCCGATACATTCCTCGTCTGCTAGCGCGGAGAATTTGAAATTTGACGTCAAAAAGGATCAGTTGAACGACTTGTTGAGTCCCGCGGAAGAGTCGATATCAATGTTCACGCAGTTGAGCGACAAGTTGAGCGAGATGTCGACGGCGGAGGCCGACAGCGGGGTAGACACGGCGCACAACGTTTCAGACGACGAAACATGCAAACCAGAGGTACCTATTGATTTATTTTCGTACTTTTTAAGCATAACTTACTGTTTTTATTCTCTTTCTGGCTTAGTTGATACTGGTTTGTAACTTAAGTTGTTTTCTTCTCAGAAATGGACAATACTCGATCTCCAATTTGGCATCCCACTGTTCGATGAGGGTCTCTGCGAGAAGATATGTAATTGTATAGTCGATAGGATAGCGAAGCCTGAACTGTGAGTGACATTCTTCGTTTCACCACTGTAATTAATGAGAACTAGTATTCTGAGATAATAACGTTCGTTTCCTGTTTCAGATTGGACAAGATAAAGGAAGATAACGAGTTCATATGTTCGGATCTCTTGAAGTTCGTGTCACAGTGTCAAGTAAGTTTCGTATTCGCTGATATCTTTGTTAATAGGCTGGGAGATGCTGACACTGAATTCCGAACCATTTGTACCAGGCTGGCGAGTCTACAGGGGTATAATTACGTAATGACGAAAAGGAAAATCATGGTCATAGCGCCAGTACCGGGGGCCCAATCGCGTGAGCGTTAACCGAACGTGCCGCATAAATTACGAAAGTCGAACGATTTGTACCACAAAAAATCTTGTATTTCCCGATAGTCGATGAAAAACGAAGTAGGCGATCGCGTAATGCCATACTTCTCCGGCGCGGCCTACATCCTGCCATACCGACGAAAACATGTTAATTAAAAACCAAAAATTGAACCATTTGTACCAGGCTAATTTTTGCACGGATAATCATCGTCGAGTAGCCATTCACGAAAATCACTATGCCATACTTTTTCGACGGGGCCAAATGGCCGCCATACCGCTCCAAAGATGTAATTTTATTTTATTTTGCAGAACGATTTGTACCAGTATGGCATTTTAATTTTTGGAAAGTATATTATACAATGTGACCGTTATTATAGTTGCCATACTTCTAGTAGGGGGAAAAAGTGGTGCCATACTCGAAAAACTTATTTATTCGAAACGGTTTCAAATTACGTCTGTACAATACATATAATGATTGTTTACGGCATGTCTTCATTATATTCTGTTCCTTTGGATACAATTCGACCTAAAATAATATCCCATATTGTACCCAATTGGGCGGAAGACTCTCATAATTGAGCAAAGATGTAAGATTTTTTTTAACAAATTGTACCAGTATGGCATTTGTATTTTTGAAAAGTATATGATACAATGTGACCGTTATTATGTTTGCCATACTTCTAGTATAGGACAAAAGTGATGCCATACTTGAAAAACTTGTTTTTTCGACACGTTTTGAGGGTAACATTTGGTACAGTATGACATCATTGTACCTACCTAATCAATTCCTTGAAAAAATCGAGAAAGTCTAAAGGAACGGCTAAAAAAAAGGACAATAACTTTGTATTGGAATCCATGGTGAAACGAAGTTCACCGGGCCGACTTAAATATTAAAATGTGTAAGTGTCCTGTTTTAACATACACTCCAAATTCTTCGGTTGTGCGCTCTTATCAGTCAGCCAGTAATTGAAAAGTGATATGTGCCTATATAGACGATGATAGTATAATATTCAACATAACATCTATCTATCTATCTATCTATCTATCTATATAAATAAAAATGAATTGCTGTTCGTTAGTCTCGCTAAAACTTCAGAACGGCTGGACCGATTTGACTAATTTTAGTCTTTAAATATTCGTGGAAGTCCAGGGAAGGTTTAAACGATTAGAATATATGGAAATATTGCGAGGAAAATACAAAAAACGACAATTTTATTTTCCCATACAAAATGTTCTTACCTGTCAAACGTTCCATGTTCGCCCCGTCGGATCGGTATTTTAAGGATAATTACATGTAGATCTAGATTAAATAAGGGTTTGGAATCGACAACATATATCCATAATAGTCGAATTATCGCGTATTTACATTTAAAAGATGACAAATAATGACTATAATGACAATGACACTTTGTTATTGTGTTGGATGCGTTCAGAAATATACTTTGAAACAGTAAAGTTCCTTTTATACGATCAGAATTGGGTACTTCACTAAAGATTAGCAACTCTTTATGAAATGTGAATTTGTATGAGGTTTATAAAGAAAATTCGTCAAAATTGTTAATAAAGAGTAGAAAAAAATAGGAGCGCTATGATGGCAACACTTAGAATATAATCTGTTACGATTTTTGCCCACCAAATAATCGATTGATCGATTACTGATCGATTCAGCGATTAATCGATTATTGGCTTCATATTATCGGAATCTAATCGAATCGAAATCGCCCATCCCTACTTTTTTTTACGCCTGAAAAAAAAATGATTTGTACAGTCACAGTACAGCCAGCAGCGGAAGTAGATGCACAGTCGAAGAGCTCAATATGATCTCCACACGATTCTATTGTCAAGAGAATAAGAGCGCGTGTAGATTATATTATATTCGAACCATATTTTCTAAAATTTCCGCAAATGAGACTTGAATCAGCAACATATCAATTAATCAATAGCAAAGGCGAATCCGGCTTGCTAATGATGTCTTGACTTCGCTTGCCGGGACTTGACGGCGTGGCGGAAGGCGTCGGTGACTCGGACGAGTCTGGCAGAACCAGAATATTGCCGATGTTGTGCTCCTGGCTTTCTTCAATCTCATCCAAATATTTTAGTTCCTCTACAGTTAATTCAGTTCGGAAAATGTTATTTCAGATGATGATGATGGCATTGTTGAGACGAACTTCGGCTTTTTCAACAGTTGTTGGTTCACTCGTTCTTTTTTTGTTCCTTAGCCCTATTAATTCGTATCATTCGGCTCAAATTGTGACCGCACTTTATACAAAACTTGAAGGTATCAGCGGTTATTGTGAAACATTCGTCGCATCTTAACATTTTTTTTGTACAACTAGGACAGGTAGTACTTTTGTTCTGCCGTTCTATCCACTTTTTACAAAAGGGACAATGCATTGTTAAGTTATTATAACTTTGAAAAAAAAAAACAATTCTATTCTATATAAATTAATGGCTTCTGTCTTGGACACTACGCCAATATCAAAGTTAGGGCCACAGGCCTGCAAGTTGTTCGGTAATAATGATAAATGTACGGTACAAAATAAAAATCAAGTAAAAATGTTTAGTATCTTTAGTATCTTCAAAAACGTTCAAACTATTGAAAAAAAATATCAATGAAATTTTCTTCGAAAGTTCGGTGACAATGACACTGACAGTCAACAGTGTTGCCAGGTTACTATTCGAATATTGCGTTTAGGAATGTGGCGTAATCGATAGAGACCGAATAAATAAGGTACATACCTTACATAAGACAAATGGTTTATATTAAGAGGTAAGTGATACGAAGTTCACCGGGTCAGCTAGTCTGGATATAAAATAACATGGCCGCCACATACGTGTTTGAAATTTTGTATTTATGATCTTTGAATCTCACACTTACTGGAAATAATAGTGCCATACTGGTACAAATCGTTCGAATTACCCATTAAATATTACAATTTCTAAAAATTATTGTACACGCCAGTGGCGGCGCGTGAAAATTTTCGTCGGTAAACCCGGAGCAAAAAAAAAAAAAAAACACCTACCTCATTTTCTTGAATAGCAGACAGGACAGGCAATGAAGTACGTGCATGGATGGGGCAGGAGTGGCCACCTTTACCATAATTGACATCACTGATATTATGTAAACAGTGTATGTCGAGTATGATAAAAGTGGCTTTGAAAAAACCCGTTTTTGCTTAATATCACACACAGTTACAGTACGTTAGTTTATGTGCGAGCATGAAAGTTATTTTACCTAAAAGAACGACTGTATCAATCAACCGTTTCATTAAATCTCGATTTTTCTCCACTTTGCGATTGTGAGCCTCAAAGTTATTGGCAAAAAAAGTTTCGATTCTACTCGTACCAAATTCGTGTAATAATATACAACTACGAATATGTTACATTGTCTCAAACTTTCGCGATACACACTCATATTAAACACACTATTCTCGGGACTTAATCGCGTAAAAACTATTTGTATTTTACCTCGACGTTTCGGCCGCGATGCAACGGCCGTGGTCACGAGAAGACTGAAGTGACGGTATCAGCATATTTTTCTTGTCGCGCGGGTGGTTCGAACTACCCGCACTTGATTTTTATTAATGTCACTCGGAATGTCAACAGGCCGGCACACAACACTAACAATGTCCGTAGATTTATCCGAAGGGGTATCTCGTCGCTTACACTTGCTAATCACTGGATTCCACGACGTCGATAACTTGAAACCATCCTCCCTATTGAAGTTAGGATGTTTTTTGATTTCCACCGCTTCGCGTACCATTCTTGAGTAGAAATGACGTTCAGTGGAAAGAATTTTGGGTTTATGTAATTCTATCCAGTGATTTGGTCCCGATTCCAGCAAATGCTCAGCAACGGCAGATTTATTCACCTGGCGATTCTTAACAGCTGCGATATGTTCTTTGACCCTTTCCGCGATGGTCCGCTTCGTCTGACCTATATAGGAACTACAGGAACAATAGGAACTAGGAATACAAATAGTTTTTACGCGATTAAGTCCCGAGAATAGTGTGTTTAATACGAATATGTTTCTCGCTTTGAACATGCTTTTTGGATGAATTGATCAGATTGTTCAAATCTGAAAGTCCAGTTCGACTCCAAGCGCTGCTTGAATCGGAAAATAAAAGTTTGTTCAATTTACAACTTCCAGTTAGCCAATTATATTTTTCATATAATGAGCTGTAGAAATGTTTAAAAAACCCATCACTGCGTTTAAGCACGATATTCAATTCGGGACGAGCACGGCCTAGCGAGACAACAACCTACTTATTTGCAATAAAGCAGCCATTGTATAACCTCCGAAAACAACAACACAACAAGTAAACAACTAACGAATTTTAATCAAAATTGAATTGATAAACCAAGCTGCTATCGGGAGTCGCAAATCACTAACACACAAACACTATCACACCGCACTAGTAAGTTTTTTTTTTCTGATATCTTTACTCAAATAAAAATAAACGAATAAATTTTACTATCACTTGAATTGAAACAAACATTCGTACGGGCGAGCGCAAGAAGCGAGTGAGAGAGCAAGATTTTTTGTTTCGCACGCACAACGTGTTCCATTGATGTTATAAGTAAGTCTGGAGCGAGATGTCTCAATTTCGAAACAATAAAAATTAAGCTTAAATACTTTTTAGTTTTCGTTCACAATTCAAAAACTTGCCCAGAATTTTTCTCGAAGTTTTTTTGTTCATATCTCTCGTTATAATAAGGAGATACAACATTTGGTCAAAGAGTTAGTTTCACTTTATTCACTCACTTATTAGTTACACTTCCATGGCGCGGTCGCGCTACGTGCGAGTAAATTCACCTCGGTTTCGTCTTACTTGGAAATTGGAAAAGGACCTTATTTCTATTGAAATAAGGGTCGTGATGCCATAAAATAGCGGCTTTACTAGGAGACGTTTGCACGCGAAACATGTACAGTAGTTTTATCAATGTGTTCGTGCATATTTCTACAAAAGTTTGTGTATGTGTTCAGCTTAGGCAATCGTAATATTCCGGATTCACTAAGAAATCGGCCTAGTCGCTAGCGCGATTTTGGATGTTTTGATTGTGTGCGTGAGTGGTAGATTAGTCGATTTGTGTATGAGTATGGTTTAGTGAAGCTATAGTGCGTGCGTTCTGTTATTGCATAATGTGGAGAAAAAAGATATTGAAAATGCGTATTGTTATTGGATACAGATTTCTTCTAGGTAAACCCGGGAGGAATCCGAATGTATGGACGCTCCGCCACTGGTACACGCAGGCCGCCTCCTACAGGTATGGCATTATAGGGTGGTACAAATCGTTCTGCAAAATAAAATAAAATACATCTTTGGAGCGGTATGGCGGCTATTTGGCCCCGTTGGAAAAGTATGGCATAGTGATTTTCGTGAATGGCTACTCGACGATGATTATCCGTGCAAAAATTAGCCTGGTACAAATGGTTCAATTTTTGGTTTTTAATTAACATGTTTTCGTCGGTATGGCGGGATGTAGGCCGCGCCGGAGAAGTATGGCTTTACGCGATCGCCTACTTCGTTTTTCATCGACTATCGGAAAATACAAGATTTTTTGTGGTAAAAATCATTTGACTTTCGTAATTTATGCGACACGTTCGATTAACGCTCACGCGATTGGGCCCCCGGTACTGGCGCTATGACCATGATTTCCTTGTGTCATTACGTAATTATACCCCTGTAGACTCGCCAGCCTGGTACAAATGGTTCGGAATTCTATGTCAGCATCTTCCAGTCTATAACACTGGTAGGACGCTAAAGGCATTTATTTTATTTATTTTAATTATTGAAAAATAGAATAGGTTAGCTTAGACAATGTATATTTTTTAACCAATGGATCTTGTGTCTGTTACATAAATAAAAATAATAATAATTATTATTTATTGTGTACACACGATTCCTACCAAATTTTACAACAGCGCTATGTAATCTACTGATATACAGGTCCCGACACGGATCTTGAGCGGCGAGCGAAAGTAGAGGGGATATCTGCGCATGTTTATGATTGAAGGGCCAATCATTAAGCATGCCCCTCTGCCGATGCGGCCTTATTTACGACTACTGCGCATCGAAGGCCATCGCTCAATCCGTGTCGATGCCTGTAGATGTCATGCCAATGATAGAAATCGTCGTATTATATTGTGACGGAATATAATTCACAGAATTTGTTTGACCTTTTCCAGTATTATCCCGGAGAAGACATGGGCATCGTGAAGCGAGGCACGCTGGTGCCTTTGCCGCGGAAGAACCTGGCGTTCGAGAACGGCCGCATCAGCGAGTGGAGCGGGAAATGACGCCGTCCCGCTCTCACGCGTCTACTCCCCGCAGCCTTGCCACCGTGCGAAAGAGGCCGCTATATATCGCAGCGTAAACGATATTCATTCAATGAGGGTTACGAACTAAAACAAAGCGTGTAACATTTGACGAAAGTTTTAAGCTACTCATTTCTGTTTTAACCGACTTCAAAAAAAGGAGGAGGTTCTCAATTCGTCGGAATCTTTTTTTTCATGTATATGTTCACCAAAAATAAATAGTAATCGTGAACCGATTTCGATAATTCTTTTTTTTTTCGAAAGGTGGTACTTCCAAGTTGGTCCCATATTAATTTGGTTCAGTTCTGATAATGAACCATGAGAAAATGAGGGAATTTGCTAGCACGTAGATGATTTTGGTGTCAATTTCGAAGACTTCAGAGTTACTTATGTACTTCTATAGTAATATTTGGAAACTGTAGCCGAAAATTTTTTTTAAATAAAATAATAAAACCGCCTTCAAACTCAAGTCACGCGAACCGACCCAAAGAAATGATAATCATATAGTGAACTTGACATTGACATGCGCAGTCTGTCGGAGCTTAAAGGCGGTTTTTTTTTTAATATTTCTACTAAAAAAATGTGGGTGAAGCTAAACTGCTTAAAAACAATGTGTTAAGAGGTATCATTGCTTTATGCGTCGTAAATGATAATGGTATAGAGCATGATATGAATTATGATATTTATGATACGTTCAGCAACGTAACCACAAACTGTTTAATAAAAAGCCTTAAACACGTGAATATTATTATGTGCCATAATCTTGATCCCATGTCGACATAGTTAACTTTAAAAGTCAAACTCAAAGTCAAAGTCAAACTTTCAAAGTCTATCAGTATTTGTACTCGTAATGCACTTTAGACACGAAGCTACAGGTACATCGCAGTCGACGTCCCTGCGTCTGTAGATTACCTCGCATACCACTCTAGAAGAAGCATATCGAAGGCTATGCGCGATTATCGTTAGTAGCTCTCATTGAATTTTATTTTGTATGAAAACAAATACTTCATTTAAAAAATTGTGTGGCCTGATTTAACATCATTGCCAATGGTCAACATAAGATTAACACATTGAACTTGTTTACCGAAAATGACGGCCCTTTGGCCGCCACAAACGGCATATATAGCCTGCCAAGCCTGCAGGGTAATAGAGAATTTAGGCCATGCACATGAAGTGAAAATTGTCGCTATGTTTGTTTGCAACTGGCGTGACAGTCTTTAAATAAAAAAATAAACAATGTATAATTAAAAAAAAAAAAGGAAAACTAACATGGCTTATTAAAAAAGAGAAGAATTTCTTCACACTGTGGATAACTTGCGGGTGACTTGAAATAGAGGCGACGCCCACCAAGCCAATTTATTATACTCAAATCTATGACAATAACAAAAGCTGACAATTGTGAAATTTTTAATTGATTGCTTCTATCAATATATAAATATAAAAATCAATTTAATAAATTGATTTGTCTCGCTATAGTCAATTTTACATCCACTATACGACGCTGCAATGGCTACACAATTTTCATACACTACAGAATTGATTCACGGATTACTATTTTTCGTGCTTTTTAAACGATGCGAAATTAAAAGTTTAATTTGACTAAATTACAGTAATTACCTTACACTTTCACTTTTACATTGAATCTAGGTACGTAAAGGAGATAGGTATATAAGGTAGTTTTTTTTTGACATAGTGAACGTCATTTATTAAAATTAACTATGTATGGAAATTATATAAAACATAAAAACAGATATATTTACTGGCACCAACAACAATACTCTTTATTGAACACCATATATGTTTCGCTGTTTTTATTAATTTCTCAATACTACTGAATTAAACAAGAAGTTATCTTATAGTTGAATGACGCGCCTCGTTTTATATTTGTTGGTTGGGCTTTCCAATGATAAGATTACTTTTAAAATGCATGGAAAATGCTATGGAAAGTTTTCAAAAGATAGTACTACTATAATCCTAAAAATTTCGTGTTTCTATGATAATTGTTGCGATCCATACTTAATGTTTTATTAAACCATAGATCGATAATTCATATTTTCATTCAGTAATATTCAGAAATTTACGAAAACAGCGAAATATTTGACAGCTATTTGCGACGTTGCCAACTTTCGGAGTAAACCCTCTTAATACTGTCTGTATTTATGTTAGTGCAAAGTCAGTGTAAGAGTATACTACGGCCATTGATACACAGTTTATATTGTTGTTAAGTTATCAAAGTTTAAAGATGTAAACTAGGCGTTAAATATCCAATGTTGATGTAATTTATTTCATGTACGACTATTATAATGTTATTTTTGTTATTGTTTTTATAAATTTTGAAATGATTATGTGAGATGCACAGAGATGGTCGTCGAATATCTATTCACAATAAAAAATATGCACTTTTTTTTCCTTATGATGTTGTTCTGTAAGTTGTGACCTTCCTTTGCATTTATAAATTCTATCTTGGTTGAAAGAAAGTGTTGCCCCTACAATACTTTCAATCAACAGGGGTTTGTGGGGCTTTATTTCATGTTGAGAATGTCTCATTCATCCTTAAAATTCAGGATAGAAGCTATATTATTCTCAACCACCTATATTGTAATAATATTAAAATTCAGAAATCAATCACTCAATACAGGATTAGTAATAAGTCCTACATAAGTAGCGGTCCGTCCCTATAGTAGAAAAAAAACTACAAGAAAGATAGGTACAAATACATTCCAAATTACCCCAGCTTTTATACAAACAGTATTATTGAACATTTTAAATATCTGACATTTTATCTTATCTTTTCAGTTAAACTTTTGAGAGATGTTTGAGTACTTATTTTAGTAATGTCGCACTTATTTCTATTCATACACTGTTTACTGTTTTGTGTAATACATATACAGTTTCATCTGCAATTAGTGCAAAGGGGGCAGTACGCTAGCGTTTATTAATTATACGACATGATTTGTAATATTTTTTCCAAAAAATCAATTTAAATATAGTACGAAAAAAGTAGATGCCAATCCACAAGTAAGTAAGATAAACTTTAGCGTGCTGCCGCGGTGCAATTGTAGATAGCAGCAAGCTTGTTTATGTTAAGATATGAAATAAATAAAATACTGTAAATATTCTGTTGTTTTGTTGTTGTTTGGTTCCAGATCTGTGATAATGATTTACGTATACTTAAATGGTCTCGTCTAACCACACTGAAAATCTGAACTCATGAGACGCTAATCTTGTATATTTATTTATTTATACATGTATATTTATTTTGTCAATCGATCTCAGAAACGGCTCTATCGATTTGGACGAAATTTGGAATATATTCGCTGTGTGCAAAGACAGTGGTGGGGGAGACGAAAACGATCGCAGCGTGTGACATAGCCAAATATGAAAACTCTGGCACTCTGGCGCATAGAGTACATTATACTCGTACAGTGAAGTGAACTGTCACTGTTGTGTATTTATTTTCATTGCAATTTGTACATATGGGCGAGTAATGTCATTCGAGGCTTCTTTTGTCTTTATCTCTCGTTATGAGATTAGATAAAGAGACAAACAAGCATTTTCGCCACAAATTTTCATTACAGTGGTAATTCACTTATTTATTTTGTACCCATTGTACTACTGAGGGTTGAAAACTAACTCTCTAATTTAAAGCTCTAATTACATTACCCTCCTCGGGCAACCTAAACCGCTACAACGGGATAAGAACGGGATGCACAACCTTTGACACTTGTGACAGTACCACAGACAAGAGGAATGATTTGTTTGACATTTCGTTGTACGGCTGGCTTGCTCACTGCTCAGCTGCAAAAGTTTGACGTCTGTGAAAAATTGTGCAGATTGTGCTGCTGTTTATTATTTACTTTTACTCTAAAAGGATAAAACTATATCTCTTTCTGTGTACACGAGTTCAGGCCCTGGCGGTCTCTAACCCCGACGACACAGATACGATGGAAGTGGACCAGTACGCAATTGAATGGACTTACACCGGCGAAGGCTCGCGGCTGCCGCTTATTGATGAATCCACGGCTTTAGGAACACAAGCACCAAAGGATAGGTCACCTTCAATACCTTTTTATTTATTATTTGAATCGATAAGTGCTACAAATGCTACAATTGATGCGCAATCTGTTTCGAGCACGTTGGCTGTCGTTTCCCAAATTGGTCAACGCGTTTTTTTAGCCTAGCGCCGCCTACGCTTTTGTTTTACTCTGTTAATGTGCCGCAGTATGATTAAATAACCAACATGTGGTCTTATCAAGTCAAATAAAAATGCTAGATATCGTATTTTAGTGTCACTGTGTGTATGTTTGTGAAAGTGCAGTGCATTATGGATCTGTCATTGGGCGGCGCTGTCGGCAGGTTATTGAACTTGTTTTCATGACTGATTCTATGTAAAAAAATGCGAATTGTATGATTTCCCACTAATTTGCTTGCATATGTAATAGATGACAACATCTCTTGACTGACTGAATCCGAAGAGTATGAAAATGTGTGAATGGTCTATGCAAAGGATGAAGAATCATTATTCATTTTCGTTTTGATGAATGTTGTACCTACATGAGGATCGACTAATCATCAATGACAATGACAAATCAATCTCTGATGCTTATTGTCTAACTTGTAATGATGTATTGTTTCAATTATATCCTCTCCAGTTCACCATAACAATACACACCCAGGACAGCCAATGCGAAAAATTAAATAATTAATTTTTGAGAATGCATTGTTGGTACCTTTAGCTGTGTACATAGTCGTTTCCTTGCCTTTACCTCATTATATGTGTTTTTTATTGCATAGACTAACCAACAGGCAGGGTTCCCGCAAGCTCATCACCACCTATACATGTTTCTCTATAAAAGTACTTCTTATTCTTATTTCATATTTTTGAATGCGAGCTTTGATTTGTTTGGGGCTACGTCACTGTACGTAAACATTCCGGAGGTGTTTATTGGTTATTTGTTATGAACAGGCTGATATCGGTGCTGGACCAGGTGGAGATGCGCGTGGAGCGGCTGCGGCGCGACACGGTGCGCATCGTGGAGGAGCGCGACTCGCTGCTCGCCACCCTCGACAGCATCAAGCACTCGGAGCTGCTCACCGAGGTTTCCGAGTGTAAGACTGCGCTAATAAATTATGTAGCTAACAGCAATATTTGATTATTACTACTACTACTACAGCTTATTTGAGTCCCACTGCTGGGCACAGGCCTTCTCTCATCATGAGAGGGTTTGGGCTATAGTCCCCATGCGGGACCAGTGTGGATTGGGCAATTTGGGCACTTAACACACATCTATGAATTACTTCGCAGATGCGTGCAGGTTTCCTCACGACGTTTCCCTTCACCGATAAGCTCAGTCGTAAATTCAAATTGTATTTTGCAACTAAATAATCTTAAAGATGTGAGTCGAACCAGTAAACCACCACGGCTTTTACACTGTTTATTTGATTATTAAAAAATTAATTAATAATGACCTCAGAAAACATTTGCATGTCTACTATTTATAAGACACTGACATTGTTGGTACTCATACTCCTGTTTTGTACTTACATCTGCATATCTGAACTAACACACAATGTTAAGAAAATAAATTATTTCATTTCATTCCTTTAATTTCAAAGAAAAAGGCTATCCTTATCTACATGCCAAATAACTAAAATTCTCACCGCGCCGTGCTATATCTCTTTGAGTGGTATACTTATTTCAATTCCTCTCTAAAATTGAAACATTGAAGCATTGCGCACAATTGGCTATGGGTGAAAAATGACAATGTGCTCGATTTTTCTTTTAAGGATAGGAATAACCTTCCGTATCAAGAGAAAAAAATCTCAGAATTTTCCGTGCCGGTGCAAAAAAAGTGTTGACACTATTGACATTATTGATTTTTTCAAGAAGTAGTGCTGCATACTTGGACCAAGGAAACACCTTTATTTCAATCGTCATAACACAAAATAAATTTCTTTTTTTTACGCGAAATCTACGGCACGGAAAATTCTGAGATTTTTTTCTCTTGATACGGAATGTTATTCCTATCCATAAAAAAATAATCGAGCACATTGTCATTTTTCACCCATAGCCAATTCCTATGACTGAAAAATCGTTCTAGCAACATACAAGTTGTCCGACACCGATGATATTTCTACAGGCGACAAGGATGACATCTCCCGTTACACAGAGCGCATCCTGGCGCGCGCTATGACGGTCGAGGTGGCCGTGCGCACCGACCGCGACCCGCAGCAAGAAGAGGCTCTGCATCAGGTGAGCAACATAAAATTATCGGAGGGCCCGACATGACAAATACCAATTAAGATATTCAAGCGACGCGCGCGCGCTACGTTACACAAAGTGAGCACACAACAAATCATGACATTCTTTTACATTTTAGTAAACACATCAATCATTTACTTATCGCTGTCCACTGCTGGACTTAAGTGTCTAGCAACTCGCATCCAGTTCTTGCGGGAGTTGCGGGAGACCTTATGAAGGTCATCGCTCTACGAAGCGTGACCTGAGTACAATGCTTGTACTAAAAAAAGTAAAAGTGCATAAATCGAGTTGCAGTGTTACCAATTGACGATTATAGTACTTTACAGTAACACCGGTGATTCAGTTGCTTGTGGGATAGGTTGTTGAGTCACAATTCATATTTGTAACCTTTGACCGCCACAGTCCCCCGGCTGCAGCCAACATAGTGTGTACAACTTAAAGTATCCCGGTAGGAAATCCAATTGTGCAATTAAATGCAATTGTGTTAGTCTTGCTAAGGCTTGGGAACTGCTGGACCGATTTGGCTGATTCTTTTTTTGTTTTATTCCCTGGGATTCTGGGAAGGTTTAGAAAGAAAGAAATCGGAAAAGTGTAAAGAAACTGCTAAAAAAAGACAATTTACTTTGTATGGGCATTGCCTTCGGGTGATACGAAGTTCACCGGGACAACTAGTATATAATATATGTGAAATCAGAAGTTTGTTTGCAGTCGGGTACTCTAATCTAATCGACAGATTAAATAGATTTGCAATTTATTGATGCTTTCATCATGCCTATTGTATGTGCTATCTAAATCGCCTCTGCATTCTCAAGGGTTTTATTTACAAAAAGGACGACTGTCTAGTTTCAGTCAAGTGATCGGTCCTCTTTTTGGAACCATTTGGCCCATATCGCAAGGGTTAACGCTGTCGCGTTGTCCATAGGTGAACATGTACATCGACCAGCTGGTGATGTCGGTGCAGGAGGACGGGTGCGCGGCGCACGCGCGCTGCCAGGCCTTCATGGCCGCGTGCACGAGCGCGCCCGACGCCGCCGCCTCCGACAAGAACTTCGAGTCCGCCATCCTCGGCTGCACCCTCGACGACCAGAAGCGCGTCAAGAAACGCCTCCAAGGCCTCATGGACTACTTCGCGAAGCTCAACGTCCGGTCATGCTCGTGAGACGACTCCCCCACCCTAGCGTAGCTCCAGAGGACTGGGGCTCCACTCTGTTCCATTCCTACTCTCACTCGTATTTACATGGTAAGAGGCTGCTTTCAAGCATAGGCACACATCCTTTGTAGAGACCTACAGGTCCCGGCACGGATCTTGCGCGGTTGAGTAGAGGGGATTTCTGCGCATGTTTACGACTGAAGGGTCAATAAGCGTGCGCGCACGACACGCTCCCTGCGTCCCGCGCCCCTCTGCCGATGAGACCTTATTTTCGACTCCTGCGCATCGAAGGCGACCGCTCAAGTTCCGTGCCGATGACTGTACTACTTCGGTCATGCAAACGTTGATATTACAATATATATTTTTAAAAATTCTATTAGTAAATTAACCACGTTGTACTAAAAAGACATAATATTGTTAGTCAGAATGTATTGTACATGGAAATTTTCATCTTTAACCTTTTCAACGGCAACGACTTATTTAAGCGTCATGGCGTACAATGGATAAGGGAGTTAATTTCGTATTCGTAAGATCCATATTCGCTTCAAACGTCAGCCACCCTGAACCATCCTGTTAGTGACGGCATTTATATTTGACATGGCGTTGAAAAGGTTATTAATGTTTTGCTCTGACCGAAGTGGTGTACAGGTTTACACATTTACTGGCGGTGTGCCACCTTAAGGGCTAGAATCGCTTGCACGAGTCTCTCGCTAAAAGGCGGACGGGCGTAGATTTCTCGATGAGCACAAGATAATTTTGGTCGATATATGACTGTATACGCTATAGCACGACACTACTTAGAAGGCGCGTGGATTAAGCAAAAATAGACTCTGCGTCAACGGCTTAAGTCCTTCACCGCGCGCCTTCTAAGTTGTGTCGTACTGTATTTACTTGGGGGTCTCGGTCGCAGCCTTTGGAATTGCCTTGTATCGTGTCCGATCTCTAGCATTCACGTTATTTGTTGCTGGTCGCTGGTCGTGTGGCTGCGTTGCGAGCGTTCAAAACCGTATTAATTCAACTTTTCAGTTTATGCAATAGTGTCACTTGTTTAGATCACTATTTTTTTTTAAATTCTAATTACTCCCTTACGAAAAACGAAGTTTGTTTAGAGAAAATTGAGACGTTATTTACAAGTCATTCTTTTATTTCCCACATATCCAAGTAAACAATTTCAACATAAGCTCAATACAAGTAGATCTCATATTTCTGTTCTTATAAATGATGGTTCTCATGAAGACTAGGTTGGAATTGATATGGAGGAGATGGTTAAGTATTGTATGATTAGAAGGAATGCTCGCTCAGTTAAAAAAAAAAAAACAGTTTAAACGTTTATGTCATCTACTTATTGCAAATGAAGTGATATTCGTTATGCTTAGAAGCAAGCCTTTCAATCCACTAGAAATTGCTAGAATATACTATTTCATACTAGTGCAACTATTGAGAGCAAAGTAGACAGGGCTATCCTTCAGTATTGAAGCTTGTTCGGGATGGCTCGTGGACTCCGGTTGTGTGATATGTCCGAATTGAATTACATTCAATACTGAAGTCGTTTTATATATTTTTATATTTGACAGTATAACTAGAAGTGTGTTAGATAGAATAGGTATCGGACAGACGTGGCTTTAATGTAAAATGTTTTGTTGAGAAAGGTTTATATTAAATATACCTAGTAGATGATTATTAAAACTAAATATTTACATTCGTTTTGGTGTGGTCTGTCTTGCCCACAACAATTTTGCGACTTCTATTTAGATGTCAAAATTTATTTCGAACTATTCGAAAATTTGATAGTGATCAGAATTTTGGATTAACAAAATTACTTCTTACTGCTAAAGCTAATAAAAAAGTACTTACGATTTGTATGCTTTAAAGGAACCGAGATACGATGTCAGTCACAGCACGATGAGAATAGATATATTGATGTAGGTATATAGAACACGTTGTAAAATCGTGATTCATCTATCAATATGATAATATTCTTAGCGTTATATGTCTTTTTTGTAAACCTCTTCATGCAAGTAATATTTTAAATGAGTGTTGTGCTCGTTTCTCGGGCGAGCGGAGGTGAGGCGAGGGGTGAGGAGGGCGTGCTTTCAACGCAGCCTGTTGTTTTCGCTTCTTGTTGTGTATTTACTCCAAAGTACCTCTTTATGTATAGTCTAATTATAAATAAAATGTGTAACATTTCAAAACAATCGTTTGATTCAAATACCTACTGATACTGATATGTTCCTATTGCTTCTGACTTTCAATCAGTCTATTTTCATTTCAATTGATATTTGATACAATATGTAGCATGCCTATAATAATAAACATAAATTGTAGTTATAAAAAAATAATTTATTTCCATAAATCGCATTACATTTATGTATTATTTACATGATTTCAATGTCATGGTTTGAATATAAACAAAGTAGTGACTATGTTTCGATAGTAATTCTACGTTATAAGCATTTAGTGTAGTTGGTATCTATAACTTAATTAAATCAATTCATTGCACATTGCAAGTTTTTACATTGCTACACATATATACACGCACACTAACTTAGCCTAAATATCCTGTCGAATCCGGAAAATAACGCATTATATTGTGCCACTTTGTATTATCACTTTAAACCTTTCGTTTATATCAATATCACCGTAAATTAAGTCGACCTATGATGCATTTAACATGCATGATTCTTATACTCGATGTTTGAGTTTCTGATTTCTCTGGAGCCTCATTCTAGTTCACAAATAGTGGATACATGGGAATTGCCATGTTCCTAAAAATTATAACTTTTATGAATACATTATTTTACTAGATTCTGCCCGCGACTTCGCCCGCGTGGAATTCGTTTATCGCGTTCCCGCGGGAACTATGCGCTTTTCCGGGATAAAAAGTAGCCTATGTCCTTTCCCGGGACCCCAACTATCTCCATGCCAAATTCCATCTCAATCGGTCCAGCGGTTGAAGCGTGAAAAGGTAACAGACAGACAGTTCTTTCGCATTTATAATATTAGTATGGATTATCCCAATAGTCCTTAAAATTTGAAAAGGAGATCGATTTCCCCGAATGAGTAGCTCATTAAATGATATTATTGCTAAATAGAGAGATATGAACCGTTATTTAGGGATATGAGAGATCCTATATCCATATTTCAGAGCTTGAAAGAGTTGTTCATTTACTTTCTACTTCTACCATCTTCTAGTTAGTTTGAAAAGTCCTTGGTAAAAGCCATGATTTTATTTCAATTCCTGGTGACAATAATATATTAAACACACTACAACAACGGGACTTAATCGCGCAAAAATATATTTTTTTATATTTTACCTCGTTTCGGCCACGATGCAGCGGCCGTGGTCATGAGAAGACTGAAGTGACGGTATCAATCAGCATATTTTTCTTGTCGCGAGGGTGGTTCGAACTACCCGCACTTGATTTTTATTAATGTCACTCGGAATACGATTAAGTCCCATTGTTGTTTAATATGAGTGTGTATCGCGAAAGTTTGAGACAATGGACAATAATATACTTTGAAACCAATGAGATAAGGCCCATTTTAGATGTTCAGTTATTTTCCCCTGGACCTTATTAAGAATAGTTCTCTCTCGAGTAACGCGTGTAGAATGAACTACATTTCGATCCTTGGGTGAATTTCAAAAAGGATTTCATCAAAAATTGAAATTTATGTACAGTGTAAGGGCCTTATCACACTTGCGATTTGCGAGCGAGTTGAAAGCGTTTTTCGATACAAAACTCGTACGCGGCGAACTGGCGGCGTGTTCGCCTCCATACAAAACTCGCTCGCGAATCGCAAGTGTGATAACGCTCTAAAGATAGGTAGGCAAGTACAATTTTTACATTTCTTAACTGACTTTTTTACAAACCTTGAGAGATTAGACAGACAAGTCTACCGTGAGAATCTTATTAGTGTTAGGTGCAGTCACATTTACTGGCAGTGTGCCACCTTAAGGGCTAGAATCGCTTGCACGAGTCTCTCGCTAAAAGGCGGACGGGCGTATAGATGTCTCGATGAGCACAAGATAATTTTGGTCGATATACTTATATGACTGTATACGCTATAGCACCACAAAACTTAGAAGGCGCGCGAATTAAGCAATAATAGATTCTGCGTCAACGGCTTAAGTGCTTCGCCGCGCGACTTCTAAGTTGTATCTTGCTATACGACCCTTGATTTTTTTTTCTCATTTGGCACCACTGTTGATAGCACGCACGAATGGCTCGTAAAGTTCGCGTTAGAGTATCCGGCAGGCGTTTCTAAGGACGTTCTTCTTCTTGCCGCCGGGCCGCGCCTTCGTCGGCCGCAGCAGGATCGTGCCGTTGGTATTCAAATTTGTGAAATTGCCTGCAAACAGTAAATAATAGTAGATTGTATGACTAGGGAGCAAAATGGTATATTTTACCGCGGGTGACGGATTGAATCCAGAGCGACGCGAAAGATTCCAGAATAGAATCCCGAGCGTAAGCGAGGGATTCTAGCGTGGAATCTTGAGCTAGCGAGGGATTCAAGCTTTGTCACTACTACTACTTCAACAGCCTATTTACGGCCCACTGCTGGGCACAGGCCTCCTCTCATCACGAGAGGGTTGGGCTATAGTCCCCACGCGGGCCCAGTGCGGATTGGGGACTTCACACACATCCTTGAATTACTTCGCAGATGCGTGCAGGTTTCCTCACAATGTTTTCCTTCACCGAAAAGCTCAGTGGTAAATTCAAATTGAATTTCGCACATAAATAATTTCAGAGGTGCGAGCCGGATTTGAACCCGCGACCCTCTGCATGAGAGGCGGCAGGTCAAACCACTAGGCCACCACGGCTTCTAGCTTTGTCACCCAAGGCATAAATAAGTTTGCTACCGTGTTGTACACTCTGCTTTTCACCCCTCCTATGAGAAAATCATAAGATCATTCGTTCATCATTGTCATTAAATTAAGTAAAACAAAAAAATAATACATTTAGAAACAAACAAGGTTAAAAAGAACGTGTGTTTCGCGCGCTTATCATAAATTCATAGGTAGAAGACGAAAATGGCTTCCATATTGAAGAATCTCTAACTACTTCATTGTATTTATATTCTGTCATGCTCGCATGCGTTGCGTTCATAATAATAGGTAAATTTTAACAAATGTGAAAAAAATACATTTTATGACAATTTCGCTCATGTATCAAACAAAGTTTTTTAATACATTTGCGATAAAATGAAAAAGGGCAGTGCAATTCATATTACGTACTAACATAATATTCCTTTGGAATTCTCAGAGGTGTTGATCCCAATACATTGCATCACCTAAATCACTTTTTGATTTCATTCATTCACTACGAAATAATTCATAACACTACGTGAAGTACGTTTTATTTTGGAAATTAAGTGTAAAATAATACGGCAAGGAAATGAGCGCTCACGAAATTCGCGGGTTCGAGTTTTTTTTTAATTCGATCACACGACGAGTTTGCGAGGAATGCTACGGCATTGGCCTGCACCATTCAGCCAAATTGAAAATAAAAAATAGAAAATAATTTATCACAAGTAAGTATATATTTATGAATTTATGGATTTTTAGTATGTGCATTAAAGTATTTATGTAAAACGCCGATATATAAAATTCTAAATACGAAAAAGATACGACTTTTGAATACAACTTTTTACAGTCTCCGCAGCTCCGTGAACGCACTGCTAAAACGTATTTTGCTCCCTGTTAGCGGGGCAGAAATGAAAAAAATTTAAAAAAAAGCGAAGAGGGAGCAAAATCGCATTTTGCTCCCTCTAAACGGGCAACAAAACACTTCTTTTCGAATAGGAGGGGTGAAAAGGTATGTTATACATTTTTTACTTTACCTTCAATGTATTACATTCATCATTCGCTGATCCCATTATAGATACTGCCCTGTGATACTGCCAGTCAGAGGAAGTGCATCTACCATAGGTAGAACATTACACACTTACATCGATAAGTAACGTAATGACAAACTACCTACAGCATTATAGAACGAGACAAATAATAGGGATGACGACAACTTTTTTTCCTTAGTCTATCCTAGTCTATAGGAAGATTATTGAAAAGTATTGGACACGTATTTTTTCTTTTTTCACGTAATCAAACTTATACGGAGATATATTGAGTTGAAATGTCGCGTGATGACACGGTTAGGTACGATTTATACCTAACGGTGACGTAGTTAGCCCCCACTCTCCAACTTTCATGCGTTTTAACTTAGTCATTCTTTGTTAATTGGATAAAACAAAAAAAACCGTGTCTAATATTTTTTTATTACCTGACTGACGGACTAATTAGAATTTCGATTTCTTCACCCTGTCGTCATCCCTATTATAATCACATGCTCATCGGCACTTGGAACTACTCCGAACGGGCAGGTGAGACAGGCCACCTTTCTTAATTTATTACAGACCCATTGTACGGCGTTCGTACAACGCTCGAGTCCAGTCTGGGGCATCAAGATGCTGTGGCTGTAACTATTAACGAGGGCTGTACCTATGACGGGCGCGTTGTGGGAGCACGGCGGCAGCGCGCGCTCGTCGTCCTCGCGCCGCTGGTCGGCCAGGCACCTCGCCGCCAGCGCCCGGAACACGGCGCCCACGTTCACGTCCTCCTTCACGGACGCGCGCATCAGCCGGCAGCCAAGCGCGCGAGCCACCAGCTCCGCCTCGTCACTGAAACGATTTGCATCCCATAAGTTCCCAGATCGTGAGTCGCCATAGATTTCGAGTAAGAGCGGTTTCACATTATACGATACGATATCGGTGTCGGACGTAAAATGTATGAACATTTTACCGTAAACCGTTTTTATTATCGTAAATGAAATGATGAAGAGTGATGAAGTGTATGAAATAATTATCCGACAAAGTGAAAACGTTCTTAGATTTCATAATCTCGGATAAGTATTTCATACACTTTCCGTCCGACACCGATATTGTATCGGATAATGTGAAACCGCTCTGAGAGGTAGACCTCGTCCAGATAGGGCGAATCCTCCGCGTGTCTTTCGCGCGTATTTGGTGCGTACGTTGTGTCCAGAAAAAGCGTACCAACGCGCGAGTATATTTGGTGATGAAGTTCATGGAGCTCGCTCTGAGTTCCCGCGTAAACTGGATGCAAGCAAGGCGTTCCGTATTGCGCGCGAGTCGAGAGTCAGGCGTAGTGTACGCGATTTACGCGCGATGCTTATGGACGCGATGTATTGATTCACAGTCCCTATCTCGCCAACGCGCGTAATTATTCGTGGCGAAATCGCCCTTTCTGGACAAAGTCTTAGATTAGAAGATCATAAAGTGATTCATGTACTGCAGTGCAGTCTTGAAACTATCCGGGAGTAAAAAAGTTCTGTGTGTTTTTTTCTTGACGTCAGTCCCCTATAGGTACAGTCTCAATTTAAGTAGCAAATAATCAAATGGAACTTTTATCACCGATTCGCCACGCGTAAGTATGTGATCATACCTACTTGCCAATCCGTTGTCAGTTTGATTTTACTTTACAATTTTAATTTCAACTAAGCATGAAAATTAACTCTGACAAAACAAAAGCCTTTCAAAACCCCGTTGAAAGTTCAACGTTCTGTTAATGAAGTTACAGTGTAGCTGTTGGTGGCTGGAGTTACAATTTTAATGTGTAATGTAAGTAATTATAAATAGATTAGGTGATACAAGATTAATAGCATTCAAATTCACAGAAGTGTGTACTAGTTTACTATAGTATACGATAGATTAGATACTTACGGTCCAACGACGCACTGGTCCATTAGATCTATTTTATTTTGAACTATAATGGTCGGGATTTCTCCACATTCGTTCTCCACCTGAAACGAAATTGTATTTTTTGTTTGTATTTTTGCCATATAGAAAATACTTATCTCTTGGACACATCCCAGCGTCTAGTTAAATACTTTGTGATTTTGACCATTTCGAAGTTGAGTATGGACTATTATTAGCCGCCTTGCTTCGTTAAGATTGTTAATAACGGTCGAACCGAATAGCTGTCCTCATTCCACTTTATCCCGAGGCATTTTTTTTAAAGGTTCATTATGTTGCAGCTTTCTCCAGCTTATTCAGCGGGTCGGAGTAGGCACCTACGCTTCGCACCGTGAAAGGTGCTCGAAGCTCCCGGATTTGTAAAAATGATACATTTGATGTCACCTGAGACCGTAAATTCACGACGCGGATGCCTGTTACTTAGGTATACCATTTAGGTGCCATTTACTCACTGATCTCTCCATACGATATAACAATAGTCTATATAGGTATACTTATGTAATCAAGTCCGGAACGCATTTCAAAATGTGGTATCGTATCACCAATGCACTTTTTGCATTAAAGTTGCTTAAATGCAGGTGGTATAGGTATATTTCTTACAATGTTTAACTAACATCATGAATATAAGCGCGAGCTCGTTGGTAAGTGGTCACTGCGGCCCATGGAGACCGAAATCTTATGATTTTTTATTCTCGGGTCCTTAAGGGGCAGTGGGCGGGGCACATTGCTCGCCGGACTGATGGCCGATGGGGCCAGAAAGCTTTTGAGTGGCGTCTGCGAACCGGGCGATGAGCTGTCCGTAGGCCTCCGACCAGATGGACCGACGATCTCGTGGAGATCGCGGTCCGGGAAACCAGTGCAAGCGAGTAGCACAGGACCGGTCTGAGTGGGGAGACTTGGGGGAATGTCCAGCAGTGGACGTCTTTCAGCTGAAATGATGATGATGAAGATCTCGAATGCGTTGTCTACCCTGAGGCCAATAGATGGAATGCCTCTAGTGACGCGAGGCGTCTATAAATACCTACACCCCAGATATGTTTTTGTCTCTGGTGAAGGACTAGGTATACCTTTAGTTTCCACGAGTGCAGCGCAAGGAAGGAGTCCCGGTCGGTAGTGGAGAAGGCCAGAACGCACGCGTGCGCGCCGCGGTAGTACGCCTTAGTTATGGCGTCGAACTCCTCCTGGCCCGCCGTGTCCCATAGCATCAGACGGACTTCCTCGCCGTCGATCCTGCAGTTGACGACCAACGTCAGATACATACCTACGGTATTTATGGAGTACCTACCTAGCTTATAAGTTCTTATAAGACGAGGTCGATGAGTAAAATAAGTAATCACCAAAGAGTTCCGAGACGAACGTTTGTAGACTAATTGATGGGTTCGAATCGAACTATTATGTTAAGTTGAGTGTAGGTTAAGTATTTATCTCTTTGGCCGCCACAGACGGCTCAATTATGATGTCCAAGCAGCGGAAAAAACGGACTATTGATCATAGAGGTCATGGCGATCAAATGATTAAATATCGAATAGCGCTGAAGAGATACTGCTTTACGACTCAAAACCAAAAACGACTCAAGTTATTTATTCATTGACGACAGGTTTTGCTCAGTTAGTAGTGACCCTGCCCTCTGTTCGAATCCCGCTAGGGGCAAACTTTGTTTGATGAGCACGAATGTTGGTACCCGAGTCATGGATGTTTAGTATTTATACATGTATGTATTATATCCAATAAGTATTTATATCGTTGTCTAGTACCCATAGTACAAGCTTTGCTTAGTTTGGAGATAAGTCAATTTGTGTGAAATGTCCCAAGATATATATATTATATTATTATAATTTTATACTGTAACCGTATCGTACACAACACAAATAAACAGTAGGTATTCCGTGTATTTTAATAAATGTTAATGCAATGAGGACTTTTTAGTGGGAGCAGGGACTGGTTTTGTCTTGTTCAAATGGGAGTGGAACTAGGTCAACGTTTCTATCCAGCTAAGGCGGGCATCTATCAAACAACAGGCGGTATGCAGGTCAATCATCGACGACTTAGCAAGTTTGAAAGTCTCGATCACTCTCATCTTAAATCAATACACATTTCCATAGAATTATACAACACTTACGTAATTAATCTTTTCCACTAATTTGGTTAGAATCTTTATTAGTTTATAAGCCAGAGATAGTTGATGACTTGTGGACGTCGTAAATTATTTTACGAAAACATGGTTATTATCTTAATATCGTTCATTAAAGTGAACGATAACCGGAATTGTCTGGAATATTAACATAAATTAACAAAAACGCACAATTCGACATTGTAATTCCCTTGTTTCTTGTTTTTTGGAACTGATGAATGGTGTGCTTATTGTATAATTTTCTCTATACCAATGGGATCAGCACAGGCAAGATAAGATCTCAAGTGCTAAACGGTCGGCTTAAATAATTAGAACTTACTATACTCACTAAAGCCGATAAAATAAGGATCTTTATCCCCGGCGGTACTCACTCAATCTGCCGCTCCAGGAAGTCGACGCCGATGGTCTTCTTGTAGTCCCTGGTGAAGGTCCCGCGGCAGTAGCGCTGGATCATGCTGGACTTTCCCACGCCGCCGTCGCCCACGATCACCACCTTCAGCGCCACCTCCAGCTCCTCCTCGCGCATTCTCGCCACATCCGTCTCTCTCACACATTAGTGGGCTCTGATCTCCTGGAAACAGAAAGAGATATTTAATCTCCAGTCACTATACCTACCTACCTACCAGCCGTATTTAAAGCAAAAGTGATGACCGACCGCCATCATTGAAGTTGGTATGGCCCCGGCCATCTCTTTGGTTTGCGGCGAGTACAGGGTACCGTGAGGGTCTCTATTGAGGCAGTACCTTGGTGTTACTGCCTATCTATATACCTACCTACTCACAACGTACGTACACTCGAGAGCAACAAATCCGAGCTACTAACGTAAACCATAAGCAAAATAAAATATCTGTCCTTATATGGGATATTATGTGAAATCCTGAATCCTATATACGAACTCATGAAATTGCACCCGTTACGACTTAAAAGGGATATTCCCTATCTAAAGTCAAATAAGTAAATAAGTGTCGCTTTCCTTTTTAGGTTATATTATTAGCAAAGTCAGGGGTTATATTCCAAGTCTTAAATAGGGATCTCCTATAGGATCGTTGACGCGTCGCGTGAATTTTAAGCAGCTAGATTTAAAGTTCAACTTGACGCGTGAGCGATCCTATATGGAACAGGGGGATCCCTATTTAAGACATCGAATATAGCCCCAGACCTCTTAAACAACATATATTCAACATATATTACAAAGACTTGTAGTTGTGCTTTTAATTCTGTGTATCTATAATAGACATTATACTACTTAACCAGATTCACATGTAAGAATTACATGCACTAAGTCTTAACTTGAACAATTCACTACATTTTATTACCGAAAAGTGCATTCATTAACAGTCGTCGCGCCGAGTCGGCCAAATCACCTCTGTCACGCGATACAAATGTAAAATTAATGCTAATCACATTCATGGCTCGCATTAACAGAGCGAGGTGAGAGAATGTACCTTTTATGAGGTTTCGTTGAGTAACTTGAGCCGAGTAACTTTAATACTTAGTTATAAAATGTGAATTGCCCCGAGTTAAGCTTTCCATGTCGCTGATTAATGTCCAATAAAACTCCCAACGGCTAGAACTATATTGACATCTTTTAATTTCCAATATCTGTCAATGAAAACTTTAGGTATACGATGTTGATTGACTAAGGCCCGGTTCCTATATCCACGAAACGCCTCGTTTTGCCTACGGACGGTTGATTTTTGACATTTGTTCCATAGAGAAACTGTCAAATTTTAACCGTCCGTAGGCAAAACGAGGCGTTGTTTGGATATAGGAACCGGGCGTTAATAAATGACTTGCAACGGAATTCCTTAAAAATGTTGATAACTATTCGATACCTATCAAAAAGAAAAAAATAATTTAAATGAGTAGGAGTAAGAGTAAATCTAAAACCGGCCAAGTGCGTGTCGGGCCACGCGCAATGTATAGGGTTCCGAAGTTGACGATGCCCTCAGTACCTTTCTAAGACTACTTTTACTTCCTATACTTTACCGTTCCTACGCATTTTTGCTTGCTTGCAGTTGATCGACTATGACCCGGAAACTTGTCTAGCCTTCTTAGCTGTGATAGTTTTCCTTTCAATTGCGTTATATATGCCGCCACTATGAATTTTTTCAGCTATCTGAAAACCACCATTAACTGGCAGGCATTTAAATAGCACTTTAAAGCTTAATATTTCACAAGTACATCGTTTAATAAAAAAATGGTTTTAGCAAACCCACAATGTTTTTTCAAGACCTATTCAACGACACCCCACATCATGGGGTACGCAAGAAAAAAATATACATCCCCATTTTACAAATAAAATATATATCAAAATTTTATTGTACCACTTTGTCAGCGTAACAAATATATATTTTCATGCCAAATTACAGCTTTCTAGAAGTAAGCATCTCCGAGCAATAATGCGGACAGACGGACGGACATGGCGAAACTATAAGGGTTCCTTGTGGACTTCGGAACCCTAAAAATCGATCATTTCATCATCATGTCAGCCGAAAGACGTCCCCCAAAGCTCGCCACTCAGACCGGTCCCGTGCTAAGTACTAGTTTCCACCGGTTTCCCGCGACCTCCGTCGATCAATTGGTCGACTTATTTATGTTCGGTTATTGGGTTTATTCCTGCCACATCGTTTGCCAACTGTAAAAACAAACCCGTTCAGGGAAACATAGGTAATATAGCTTGGTGATAATGGTAGCAATGCAAGAATTTCTTACAATACTTTTTAGAACTTGACACTATAATCTGATGCATCGTAAATATTCTATTATTAAATATTAATAAGTTATATTAATCACGTAGAATACGAAAAAAAAACTAGAGAGAAATTTATACACATTTTATTGATATCAAAGGGTTATAGCACCATTAATTTAGAAAAGTAAATACTTAATGTGTCATACGAGTTTACAATCCTTAGATTTTTATTTAACAACCCCATATATTTTACCTACAAATATATATTTTTTCCTGAGGAGGCCTGTGTCCAGCAGTGGGACGCAAATAGGCTGCAGTAGTAGTAGTAGTAGTATATATATATATATATTTTCACCCGTGGTGGCCTAGTGGTTCGACCTACCGCCTCACAAGCAGAAGGTCGGGGGTTCGATTCCGGCTTGCACCTCTAAGTTTACTTATGTGCGAAATTCAATTCGAATTTACCACTGAGCTTTTCGGTGAAGGAAAACATCGTGAGGAGACCTGCACGCATCTGCGAAGTAATTGAAAGATGTGTGTGAAGTCCCCAATCCGCACTGGGCCCGCGTGGGGACTATAGCCCACCCCTATCGTGATGAGAGGGGGCCTGTGCCCAGCAGAGGGATGCAATAGGCTGTAGTAGTAGGTATTTTTACCTCTTATACCAGTTGGGTAGATGTAATAGTACATTACAGACCTAGGGTGGTGAATTCGTAAATGTCCCTGATCGCAGGTTTCTGTGGCCCGAACCGGAGGTGAGGGCCGTAAATATGCGATCTGGGGCTTTACGAATTACCGCCCGTGGTTTGTCAAGTTTTACGTCTTGCCTTGGCCAAGAAGTGAGATTTTCTCTCCGCGTAGCGGGCAGAAAATACCACTTTACGGCCAAGGGTGACGTAAAATAATAAAATTAACCAGAAAAATTCCTAGCTCCAATTTTTTAAACAGCTAAATAATAGGCGAACATATTGAATATTAATTTACAGCAGCATCACAGGCCAACAAGCAATCCGTCTTAATGAAGCTACATCTTTACTCTCGCGTTTCACTCGGAATTCCGCGCAGTCATGCGGCCCGACGAAGTATTCTGTCTGATTGTGTCAACACCTCGTGTTTATTGACCACTCGTGGGCTCGGCCGAGAGAGCAACCATTTTATACGTAAAGGTAGAGTTCATTAATAAATATTGACCACCAGTGAAATATTCTGTGCCATAGTACCTATTAGAAATGAATATCGATGGAAAGTAGGGTAATGGTAAACCTAGGAACACTACGATGGTATTAAGCATGATTGTCAATGAAACATTAAATATAGGGCAATTAATTAACCGCTTGTCATAATCATAATGGAGCATCTAGATGTCGTACAGTAATTTGTTGCGTCTCAATACACGTTGTAAATTTGTAATACACCTACACATAGTATAGTGCACACCACAAGTTGATCATGCGCTGTGGAATGAAGATACTTACCTACATTTTCCCACTGTTTTTTCCAGAAATTTATCTAAAGATGCTATCAGCATACGGATACGCAAATTTAATGAAGTGATATTTATGTTTCAGGGGGTCTATTTGGTTCTATAAAAAGGGACATCTGGAATTCCCATATTCCTACATGAGGACACGAGACGGGTCCCTGCTCAAACCCGATTAATCTAAATAATTTTGTATTACAATTATATTATAATTATTAACTTTCAACGTTCAGTGCGTTTTTTTTTCTAATGAGAATCATAAATCAATTGAACGCATATACTTGGTATAATATTCCAAAGTAAATGATAGGCTAGAATGGCCCTACTGTTCTCAGTGTGAATGGAAAAACTGATACAGTAATTAGATATCGAGCAAGTAACTCTATAGGTACTTATGAAAGTCTCAAGGCCTACTACCTACGACGGGAGATATAAAAGTAGCATCATTATGAGTGGTTAAAATATTTCTGACGATAATTTCTATGGATTTAAGCAACTTACTACCTAATACGTATCGCACACTGTGCATGATCGAGTGAGAACATATTCCACGTATAGCACGACATAACTTAGAAGTCGCGCGGATTAAGCAATAATAGACTCCGTGTCAACGGCTTAAGTGCTTCGCCGCGCGCCTTCTAAGTTGTGTCGTGCTATACTTACCTGGCTTTACCATAATTACGTGCAGGAATTCAATTTAGTCATACGTAATGTTAGATTTACATCGGGTTTGCGCGACTTATCCATTTCAGGGAGTTCCCACGATATGGTCCACAGATTAATTAATACCGAATTTAGTAATAGATAAATCGGAAATTGATCAGGACGATGAAAGCGGTAGTAATAATACGAATACTTGGGCTTTAAGTTATACACTCAACCGCAATGACATCGAGTCACTTTGTTTTTCCATACAAAGTTACCCGATTTCATCATTCATCCTTATTTTGGATATGGGACATCCTATATCCGTATGTATGGACTCGAGTAAGGCCCTAGCTCGTGGCTCCATTAAACTCTACTCTCGCTAGATTCGACGGAGTGTCCGCAACCGGTTCCCGAGAGCCGTTAATCTCGGTAATTGCGAGTCTTCCTGATTCGCCCGCCGCAACTCGCTGGTGTGAAGTCGTTCTGGATTATATTAATAGATAACATCTTATAATTATCGTCTATAATTGAATATTTATGGATCATCTATACACATGTGCATTACGTTTATATGTATATGTATATTACGTTTATATATGTACTGTTCCTTGAATGTGTGGCGTTATTTTGTATTGTTTTATGTATTGTATGTAGTCAGACTTAGTCAGGCCTTAGATATGTATAAAACGTAACCGCACCGTTCGCAAGACAAATGGACAACACCACTTCAGGAACCTACAGATACTAGGTACATAGATACTAATTGATATTAATGTAATTAATTTGATACTACACAGTAAGAAATTTATCACTTCGTCCACGTATTATACAATGTAAGAATCTTTGTTATAACTTGAATCTACTACTACTACAGCCTATTTGCGTCCCACTGCTGCGCACAGGCCTCCTCTCATCACGAGAGGGTTTGGGCTATAGTCCCCACGCGGGCCCAGTGCGGATTGGGGACTTTACACACATCTTTGAATTAGGTACTTCGCAGATGCGTGCAGGTTTCCTCAAGATGTTTTCCTTCACCGAAATGCTCAGTGGTAAATTCAAATTGAATTTCGCACATAAGAGTAAACTTAGAGGTGCAAGCCGGAATCGAACCCCCGACCCTCGGGCCGAGCTCGGCATGAGAAGCGGTAGGTTGAACCACTACACCACGGCTTACTAGAAATGTGTGTATTTAAATTTATCTTGAAGAACAATTTCTTCATGTCCATTTTTAATTAAATACACTCATCATCATCAGGTCCTATCCATTCAATTAATCAGAACAAGGTACATCCGCGTCGGAAACCGATGGCCCGATAGAGCGACTCTATCGGCCGCAATAAACGAGATCCATTTGAAACAGCAGTAGCGGTGCAGGTGCAGGGAGCGTTTCTAAATTTTGCAAGTCTACATAAAAAAGCAACAAGTAGGTATCTCTAACGAGCAAAATGGGCAAATTGGCATGACCGCATTATAAACTGGTCCAAAAATAAAGCAACGCAAAAATCAATTAACGATTTGTAATAGCGTACTTAAATAGAGGACTAGAAGAGGAATTAAACACTATGAAGTGAAGATGTGGTGGGTAGTTTTAATCTCATTAATCTGTCTGCGAGAAGTTACGGTGACAGACGGTATGAAACAACCGGTCACTTAGTGGTAAATTATTTCCCATAGAAACGCTAGCGAAATTGAATCTTATACTTTAGACGCGCTATTTTCTTCTAGGGATAAATAAGCTCGCCTTTGTACATGTCTTTTCTGTATTGAAAATTGTATTTGTGTGTTTTTATTCAGTACAATATTTGTTACTTACTTACTTACTTACTACTACTACTACAGCCTACTTGCGTCCCACTGCTGGGCACAGGCCTCCTCTAATCACGATAGGGTTTGGGCTATAATCCCCACGCGGGCCCAGTGCGGATTGGGGACTCCACATACATCTTTGAATTGCTTCGCAGATGGATGCAGGTATCCTCACGATGTTTTCCTTCACCGAAAAGCTCAGTGGTAAATTCAAATTGAATTTCGTACATAAGTAAACTTAGAGGTGCGAGCCAGAATCGAACCCCCGACCCTCTGCATGAGAGGCGGTAGTATTAGGCTACCACGGCTTCCTAATCTCTTGTATATTTATTTATTTACAAACGATCTCAGATACTTGCAATATAGGGGTTAAGGGGTGCGAAACAATGATTTATGGTTTAAAGATCGATTATCATTACATGACATTACGGCTATGTTCAAAGTAGAGATGCAATTCCAGTCCAATTTTTAGCTTGTCCATAGCTAATTTTTCACCATGGAAGTAGTAAATAGCTCTCTGACCAAGTTTTGGGCCAGGTGTGCGGGGTTGAGGGGCGTGGAAGGCTTGTCACTAAGCCTGGTCTCAATAAGCTATCTCCAGATCAAATTTCACCAAATCCAGTCGTCTCGACGTGAAGGAAGGACACACAAACATACACACTTTCACATTTATAATAATAGTATGGAAGTATGGATTGCAGTTTTTTGTGAGAACACCAAACGTCGGGCAATGAGCGCATTTCTGACCTAGGCCTCATTGTATCGTATTCGTATCGTGCCACGGCTCACATGCCGGAGCTATCAGACGTCGCGAGGCGTCGAAGCCCCGGCCATTGTTTGCTGTCCAATTTGCATAACCGGACTCCGTGGGACCCGCTAACTACACATAAGTCTATGTTTGCTATGCCAAGCCCGAGAATTGATTAATCGGTGAATTAACTTCTTTAATAGTCTCTAGTTTTCATGATATTTGAGGAATAGACTCTGAAGTCGTAAGCATGCATCGTGAAAGGTTATGAATGTAATGATATTTTTATCCGAAAACTTATAATCTCATTAGATAGGTAGGTAGAGATCTTCTACTGTCTAAAGTCCCGCGCCTTCACATTTCAAAACGCTTCAATGTATTTAAAAAGCACCACCAACACCTTCAACACATGTGTGCGAGCTGAGACAGCCATCAACTATGCGTTGAGAGTGTTGTTGGTGCTTTTTAAATAATAATGAATAAATTGAAGCGTTTTGAAATGTGAAGGCGCGGGACTTTAGATAGTAGAAGATCTCTATACCGTAGATACTTTGATAACATAGTACCTGTTTCTTACTATTGCCTTAACAGTCAGAAATTAAATTAAACGAAAAACTTTAAAATCGAGTACGCGAATAGGTATATACTTTTGCACTTAACTCCATTATAATAAGGTCCAAAAGCGTACATATTAATAAACTCGACTGTACCTAATTTTAGAGTAATGAGTCTTCTGTTTTCAGTAAAGACAAAGTCCTACCTAATTATCAATTCGTTAATTTTCGAAATGGCAGTGAAAAATTCGTGTTATGAATTTGTTATTAATTAAGTGATGTAATTCAATCGGACTTGTCATTGTGCCAGTTAAGTATCATGAATGATGGAAAGACAATGCGAACATGACCACAGTGTTTTCCTGTAGTCAGCGTTTGTGAGTTTATTTGACTCGGATGCATGTAGCTGGATTGGCCTTCACGACTTCGGTTTGTTTGTAAGATTCTTTTGAGGCAGTCTTCGTACTGTTGTCAGATTTTCCGAGCTATGATTTCCAAATCACACGCTGGTGAAAATGAAGATGGCTTACGAGTGTTTTTGGTTCTCCAGTTTCGGTTTCGGTGGCCAGATTCGTAATCGTGTTATTGAGATTTTTCGATGAAATCATCATTGTCGTCCTCATGTCGCTATAATTTTGGTTAGAATGTAAGTGAAATATGCTAATTGCATTACAATTTTATAGGCTGCGCATTCGAACATACTTTATTTTATGACGTAATAAAATCTTTATAATGAAATGGTCGCATTCCACATCACTTTAGCAGTCCCTGAGGTGTCAGCCGCGTCGTTGGTCATTCAACCCAGGAATGCGACACCGCAGACTTCGCCCGAAGCACTGCGATAACGTAGGTACGTAATTGAAGACAACACTTGTAAGTAGATGTTATGACATTTTTTACCGGTCGATTTCGTTTCATACAATGAGGATATAATACTTCGCAAGACATACACATTATATTGTACTACCATACTGGTTTTAGTTGCTTGTAGAATAATCGTAACATGACATGACATGAATTTAAATATCCGGTTTCCTGATAGCTTAACTTTATCTAGTAAAAGCGATCAAAAGAGTAAAATCCAACGTTCAAGACATTTTTCATGTTAAATATCAACTCATAACCTCAACCAATTATCGTCGAAGTGGTTCGTAAAAATATAAAGAGTAGTTTTCCCTGTAGACTAGCTATTAAACTTGAGATTAAACTCATTATCTTTGATTTAAGGTTAAAGAAGAAGCAATTACGTTGATGAACATACAATGTTGATTTCGAAAAACCGGCCAAGTGCGTGTCGGGCCACGCGCAAAGTATAGGGTTCCGAAGTTGACGATGCCCACGGTACCTTTTTAAGACTTATTTAGCATCTTAGCTAGCCTGTGGTATGTATGACGTGCCCGCCGGACGCTCTTGCCGCTCGAGAAAAATCATTGGTGTTTTAATCATTTCATAAGTTGGTCGACTATGACTCGTAAGTTTGTACAGCCTACTTAGCTGTGATAGTTTTCCTTTCAACTACGTTATATATGCCATAACCGTGATTTTTTTTCAGCCATCCAAATACCACCGTTTAGCTGGCAGGGGGGGGGGGGACACGTGACTAACAAAAATAGCACTTTAAAGCTTAATATTTCACAAACGCATCACTTAATCAAAAAATGGTTTGAACAAACTCAAAATATTTTTTTAGACCTATTCAACGATATGCCGCACCATAGGGTACGCAAGAAAAAAAATTACATCCCCACTTTACGAGTAGGGGAGGTACCTTATAAAAAATATATTTCAAAAAATATATTTTTATTGTATCACTTTGTCAGCGTAACTAATATGTATATTCATGCCAAATTACAGCTTTCTAGAACTAAGCATCTCCGAGCAATAGTGCGGACAGACGGACGGACATGGCGAAACTATAAGGGTTCCTTGTGGACTTCAGAACCCTAAAAACTACAGCTAGGTAGCTGTAGTACCTACAACAGGGCCTATATTCGAAGTCTTAAATACGGATCTCGCTGTTCCCTACGGGGTCGCTCACGCGTCAAGTTGAACTGTAAATCTAGCCGCGTAAAGTTCACGCGACGCGTGATCGATCCTATAGGGAACAGGGAGATCCCTATTTTAAGACTTCGAATATAGCCCCAGTAACTGCATATTTATGCTAGTTTTGCTTGACACAATTCGATGCTTTTACCTAAATAGTAAAATGCTCAATATACGATTGAATACAGTGCGTTTCGTGGCTTAATTGCCCACTCGGGTTACTTTAAAGACATTACCTAAGTACTTGTAGTTGTACGAACGAAGGTACCGAGGACTTCTTCCCTTCCGAGGCCTCCTTCAATCACAAGAGCACTTCTATTTAGCACTATGAGAGATGCAAAATCGCCTTCTATTTATTCTCCTTCGCATAGTATTACATACACCTACTCGTAAGTAGATAGAGTGAGTAGTACAGCCAGCTCGAAGTTGGAATGGAAGTGGAACCCGTTTTATGAATGGTGCGTCCTTGCCGCGCCCGCGCCGGTGAGTGCTCTCGCGCAGGCGTGCAATACATATAAATAAACAACCTGTAATGCTCGCACTTTATATCTCGATTCTCAAGCGCCTGTCAAGTCGTCAAACACTTTGCCTCTATTCGGGAGGGCTTAAAAAACGCTTCGGATGCTGAGGATTTGCTTTGAACTTTAATTTCCCAGTTAAGTAGGTAGCTTCTTTTCTCCATAGTTTAACAATCACACAATGAGGTAGCAAGTTATATTCTTAGTTTAGCAAGTAGGTATTTTGAACTTGCGTGACGGCGTAGGTTCAATTTTCTCCCGTTCCCGTAGGAATCTCTGAAAATCCTCTCTTATAGTGCTACCCTAATCCTCAAGGAACCTACGTGCCAAATTTAAGCTATCTACGACCTGTAGTGTTGACTGTGCGTTGTGCTGTCTACACTGCGCAGGGCCTATATTCGAAGTCTTTAAATAGGGATCTCGCTCTTCCCTATAGGATCGCTCACGCGTCGCGTGAACTTTACGCAGCTAGATTTAAAGTTCAACTTGAGGCGTGAGCGATCCTACAGGGAAAAGCCAGATCCCTATTTAAGACTTCGCATAGAGCCCCAGGTGCGAGTGGTGCGACGCGTGAGCGTGAGATTGGGAATGTCTCTTTCCCAAGACTCGCTGCACAGACGCATCCATTGGTTTCCCGTGGCCTTCACCAGCAGTCGCTTCATCTGGAGGAGGAGGATAGGTTAGAGGCCTATCGACACTGGCAAAGACGTACTACATTATTATCAATTAGTAGGTACAATGGTTATGTTGATGGAGAGGTCAACTGTCGAGGCTCGTGAGCGTGAGATACCTACAATCGTTACAGTTAAGGAGTTACTGATCTGTGCCAAATTTTTTATTTATAAGTTATTTTTAGTTCTAGTTTTTAGTTTTATTTTTACTGTAAGTATTTTAGTTTGTGTTTAAAAATAAAAGAATTTCTACCGTTAAGGAGGTATTCTACTCGTATGGATATTTGTAAAGGACGAGAATGCTCCGCAGACGAAATAAGCCGCGGACAATACCGTGTGCGTCATTTGCGAGTAGCAAACAGTTACTGGAACCGTTACTAAATAAATAAGTTCGAACTGTCGTCGGGTATGTAATTCGCTTATGCGCAACCGCAAACTTTAAAACGACTGTGTTTTATGCGAAACTCGCAAAAGTACCATTAATATTCTTCCATTTATTGACGCTACATAACATGGCGCCTTAGTACCTGCTAGGTGGATAGACAGCGTGACAGTAGTTTTAAGCCGTAGTACCTAACAAGAGTAATAACGAGTTGTCAGGTCATAAATATAGATTAGTAGATACATATGTACCCTATATCCCTTCGCGAAGGACGCGTCGACAGGTGCGCTGGCGCAGCTGTCCCGAGGCGGACAACTTTTGTTTCCTATTTTGCGCTCGCGCGTCCACTGATCGACTCGACCTCCTCTTTACTACGTCACAGCAACGTGACTTGAAGAACTGTAACACGATTAATGTCGGGCTGGAGTGAATATAGCAAGTAACAGGCATCCTATCGCGTCCTCCAGCTTGACCCATGCCTCCCCAGAATAATCCCTGTAGCCTGTAGGTATAGGTACTCTAATCTTATCATATAAATACTTGTATAATCAGTGGAAGCACGGAATACGATTCCGGATGGACAACGTCGAAACGGAGTTTCCATATATGTAGTAAAAAAAGACTGAAATGGCATCAAATAAACATAATGATTTATCGTAACCATCGTAACCATGACGAAAAGTCATTTCGAACATTAGTTTTAGGATTTTAGTCATAAATATAGAATTTCGGAGGAAGTTATAATTCAATACGTTACAATAATAATTCACAACTATTTCGCCTCCCACGCATGTCTCGCTCGCTACGCTGGCACACTCGGTAGGCTCGGTGACTTGGTTAGAATACAAAGCCTTATATAGACGTATCTACTAGGTAGAGGCCTGAAAAGTGGTTTTGCGATCTTGACCCTATAAAATACGATGGAAGGATCAACTTTCATATTATGGATGGGAAAGCATGTCGTCGCTTATTATAGTAATGGTAAAAGCATCGTTGTTCAATAACTTGCATATTGATTATGATTTCAAATATCTACCTACTTAATAGCAAAAAGCAGACGTAGCAGTAACAAAGCTTGTAGACATACAGTCGAGTTCTCCAATATATACACACTTTACACCTTGCTCCCTTGTAATAAGGTCTAAAAGTGGTCATATATTAATGAACTCGACTGTACATCGCGCGGGATAGCCCATGTGAATTTGATTGTAGCAGCAGCATGCATTTGATTGTAGCACTGATCCTCAGAACAATGTATAATCTCCAACCTCCATTATTATAACATGTAAGTATAACTTCTCACGTAGGCTCCAGAGCAAGTGGCCCAATAAATAATTGACGTGTTGCCTCGCTTTCGTACGTTTTCCGTGTCAGTGGATTATTTCCGCCATCTTTGCGCAACCGGCCATCTCGTCGGTGTTAACGATTAATTTGTTACTTTAATTGTGAGAATTTCATAATTGTTTTATTTTACAATGCACTGTTTAAACATTAACATGAATTCACTTGTCATGATTATGATGATAAATTTCTGTCAATTCTGCTTGGATAACTCGTACTCACATAATCTGATGTTACGACCTTGAACAAATTATTTATATACCTATAGGATCTCTCTTTCTTAAAGATACTTCAACATGCAAGACATCAAGTTTTCGAACAATAATCGTTATGCAAACCTATACATGGTGGGTCGTATCCTATAGCAAATAATTAACCCACGGTATCGGCTATCGATTCTAAGTATATTGTATAGGTCTTTAATTTTTTTCGAGTTGGTAAAATAAAAAAGTACCTATATGGGATTGGTTGTGTGAGCGACGCGTGAATCCCATACAATTTTTTTTTTTACCAACCTAAAAAAAAACCTATAAAATATGCTTAGAATAGATAGCCGATACTGTGGGTTAATTAGGTATTTGTTATAGGATCCGACCCACCATGTATATGTAAATCGGTTCAGAATCTCCATACAAGTGTACAACACAACTACGAGTCACTTTCGTTCTGATATTTTCGTTATAAAATAATTAAAATATTCCACCGCCTCGGAACTCGTTTGGAAAAAGTCTGGTCTGCGCCAAAACGGAGGCTTATCAAGACTCAGCTTCAAAAGCAATAAAAGTTTGCGGCTTTCTCTCGGTTTAATGGAGATCCACTCGACGCCTTATAAAACGGGTTGCACTTGCAGCACAGTAGAGATTTGCGGTCAGTCCAGCGCACTTAGTTTGATACCTATAGCAATTGTCTCTAATATTTTTTATCTTAAACACAGTATAACACGTTTTTGAAGAAACGAGCGAAACGACATCAAGAAAAACATATGTTAGCCCACTAAAAGATCATTGATTTGAAAAATATATACTTATGTTAAAAATCGTAAGCATATTATGACAGTATTTACAGTTATTTAATTACTTACCAGTGCTAGCTTTTGGATAGTTAGACAAACAGCGTGACACTTTGATAAATTACGGCAATGAAGATGATATGTATATTACTTGCGGGACGCTTCAAATATAATAAATTAATGATATAGAAAGTGAGAAGATATTGAGACAAGCGCCGCGGGTGATTCATAAAAATGCATGGTTTCTAAATTTCTCGAAAATTTTATCAGGATTCATCTGTAGATGTAATCAATCCGTTTTGCAAGTTCGTAATCAAGCTTCGCACTCGTTGATGTCTTTTGTACTAACATTCTTTAAACTAGTCTCTACCTACTACATCATAATAATAGGATCTTATTCCGTTGAGTTAAGGTTCGAAATTGTAAATTTATGCTTTCTTCTGTACTCACGTATTAATTTACTTGCTTTTGCCCGCGACTTCATCTGCGTGGAATTTTATATTAAACTTCTAACCTAGCCCCATTGCCAGCTATGGGTTAAGTTAACTTAACAGCTATGGGTTAAGTCCTTTCCCGGGACTCAAACTATCTCCATACCGTTCATCTAAATCGGTTCATGGGTTAAAACGTGAAGAAGTAACAGATAAACAGACAGACCAAGTTACTTTTGCTTTTATTATATTATAGTAGGAATTGTTGTTGTTGTATTGATAAAAAGACAGATCCAGGCTCGACCGATTCTTATGAAATTTGGAGTGTATGTTCAGTAGTTCTGAGAATACGTAAGCTATTTTTCATACCCAAAAAGAAATTCTAAGGCGGTACGAAGTCCGCGGTCAGCCAGTATAATATAATATTGCTTCTGCCCTCCTTCATCGGTTAAGTAGGTATAAGTAAGTAGGTATAGCGTTTCCGGGATCAAAAGTAACCTACCTATATCCTTCCCCGGGACACGAACTATCTTCAAACCAAATTAAATCGGTTCAGTAGTTTAAAAAGCGTGAAAAGGTAAGGGGCAGATAGACAGACAGAGTTACTTTCGCAGTTACAATACCTATTAAGTATGGATTCATGTCCCACTACTGTGTACAGGCCTTCCCTTACCACGAGAAGATCTAGCCTAGTTCGTCTATCTATCTATCTATATGCTATAATAAAAGAGCAGAACCCGGCGTGTCTGTACATAGAAAGAAAGGAACGGGGGGTCTAGAGATGTATGGTAGACCACAAAACAGCGATTTTTAGAAATCTTTTCTGTCTGTCTGTTTGTTAGAGTTAATCTCCAAAACTACTGAACCGATTTGAATGTAGTTTTCAAAGGTAGATAGAACATCATTTGGAGCAACATATAAGCTACATATGTCTGATCGGATATCGGAAAGAAAAGTAATCGGCAATTTTATATTCCACGCGGACGAAGTAGCGGGTAGAAGCTAGTCCTTTAAATAAAATATCCATATATTGCTAACTGTATCGCTAAGATACACGTGCGCTTAGAGGAAGGAGGTGGTATCTATGGTCTAAGTGTAATAATAAAGTGTAGGAGCAAGGAGAGGCGCGCGCGCCGGTGCGTGAACCGTGACCACGGACGCCGACCCCCGAATTACGAACAGATTTGGAGAATACGGTGGTGAATGAATTCTGAGAATGGGGGAGGTGCTACAACAACTATTTTAATGTCTCCTAACTACCACACAACCAACAGCGACAGCTAATCTTCGGCCCACTGCTGGGCACAGCCTCCTCTCATCACGAGAGGGTTTGGGCTATTTGTGTTGATAAAATCATAAAATGCTACACCGTGTAACCGGTTTATTTTTATAACTTTTTACATGAGGTAGCTAACTAAACATGTATCCAACATAATATATTAATTACAAAATCCATAGCCACATACAGACTTCCATAGACCTAGAATCAAGATGCGTTCAGAAACAAGTACCCCATAGGTAGACAAGCCTATCTTCAGGTTCTGCCAAGACGGGTAAGAACATTTTGCATGCGTTTTTGTGAATTTGATTTTATTCAATAAAAAAAATGTATACTTAGTCCCCACGCGAGCCCAGTGCGAATGGGGGTCTTCGCGCACAACCTTGAATTACGCGCAGGTTTCCTCATGATATTTTCCTTCACACCGAAAAGCTCAGTGGTAAATTCAAACGGAATTGCGTGAGGAGCGAGTCGGATTCGAATCACCGACCCTCTGCATGCGAGGCGGAGGTGGAACCACTAGGCCACCACGGCTGTTTCACTAATTGACTCACAAATCGCCTGTTACATTGCTAAATATTGGATTGGAATATAAATATGTATCAATATCGATATATTTTTTGCAGACAGTATTATTTATATTGGCCCCGTTCGGCGATACAGATTGGAAACACGAAAGTGTTCCGTCATAGCGGCGCGATTTCCCCCTCGGTGCGACTCCGCGTTTGCACTTCGCAGACTTCATTGACACACTTATTTACGAAGTTCGAGGAGTTATGTTTTCATTTTCGAATAGGTATAGCGTCAGGGTTAAGTACTTTAGAGAAGAGAAGAGTCTGCTCGATGACTTGCTAAATATGTTTATCTAGGTCTGTTGAATTTAATTTCAACAAATAATTTAAGAAAGAGTCAACACGTTATTAAAGTTTCGGCGTCATTTTGTATATTATTATTTACTAGCTTCTGCCCGCGACTTCGTCCACGTGGAATTCGGTTATCGCGTTTCCGCGGGAGCTATGCGTGTATCCGGGATAAAAAGTAGCCCATGTCCTTTCTCGGGACTCCAAATCTCTTTATACTAAATTTCATCAAAATCGGGCCACAAACAGATAAACAGACCAACAGATATACAGACCAACATTCTAAAAACTGTTCTGTTATCGATTCTAAGTATCCCCAGCCAACTTTTTTTCGAATATCTCCCATGTACAGACGTTCGACCCTCTTTAGCTTTATATATGTATAGATAACTACTTCTGTCCATTATTAAAATATCTCAGAAAAATGGCAATAAATCAGAACATATTTAATAATTTGTTATTTTGACATGTAAGCAATTTTCAATGTGTATTTTTAATAGGTGCCTAGTTTCACCGTCTGAAGTGCTATTGCCGTGAATTCTTCGTAAGTGAGAAGAACTTTAATCATTGAACCTCCAATGTGACGTTTCTTAGAGCATCGTAATGACAGTATTTATTTCACATCGTTTTGTTAACTTCGCAAATGGCGCGTTCAATGAAACGCAGTCTCGTAAAAACGTACACGCAAACTTCCATTGCAACTGTAGATTTCACACAACATTCGAATGTAGCTCTTATTACATAAACATAAGAGGCATAGCTTATGTAAAAACTACGGCAGCAACAGCACCGAGGTTGTTGTGAAGTGAGAAAGTATCGGGTGCGTCTCGGAGTCTACAATCATTGCAATTTTATGCTAGAACTTGTTAATTAACAGAAATAGGTAGCCGAAGATCTTCGTTACCTTTTCTGAATGTGCTTTGCAAAATAACTCCTCGGTAATTTCCAGCTGCCCAAGGTTCAAAGTAAATAACGATTGCAAATACAATACTTGGAGAAAATTGTGCAGTTAAGTGGGCAAGTCTCTTCTGCAGTGGGTTAACTCTAGTCCCATTTAGGTAATCTGTGTTCGCAGTGTCGGTATTTATTTATTTATTTATTCAATGCAACCATATACATTTTTCTTAATGTAGGATAATATTCCAATTACTCGTGTATGCCAATCCGCCAGTTCAAGTTACGTGTATCAACTATCAAGGTACCGACGCGACGACGAAGCACCAATCTCGATTTAACTCCACGTAGGTAATTTCAATAATCTGACTTTACGATCGAAATTTCTAGCGTTTCTTGCCTCCTTGTGTAATATTGCATAGTAAGTAAGTTTACTTGTTCAGTTTCAGTTCCCACATTATGGTATGCAATGCACTCTTCGGTTCCTATTCATATCGGCTAAACTATAAACGTATTCTAACGTTCCTTCCTTGATTGATACCCTTCGGCGCAGTCGATGCTTTAATAATGTTGTTTAGATGAACGGGACCGGCCGGCTTTGGCATTATGGCTTAGCCGCGACATCGTGCCACCAGCGGCAGCGTTTTCCTTATACCTAGCTAAAGATGAAAAAGATTCTCAATGGCCTGAGATTTTCTGAAAATAACGTGTGATGTGACGAATTTTTCAGCACATTCAATAAGAACAAAAAGAAGGGTCATTTTCATAAAAATAATAAAATAGTGAAATCTGAAGTGAATATTTTTACAAAATATTAGTAGGTATTATATTTCTGTAGGAGCTTTAGTTCAACCAGCAAGTGTCTTAAAATCGGCAGTAACTGTCACAGTAAAATATTACTTACTAGCTTCTGCCCGCGACTTCGCCCGCGTGGAATTCGGTTATCGCGTTCCCGCGGGAACTATACGTTTTTCCAGGATAAAAAGTAGCCTATGTGTTATTCTGATCTATAAGCTACATTACTGTAAAGTTTCATTAAAATCCGTTTAGTAGTTTTTGCGTGAAAGAGGAACAAACATCCATCCATACATCCATCCAAACAAACTTTCGCCTTTATAATATTATAGTAAGGAGTAAGGATTCAGAGGACCTACGATCAAGTGCAAAATGGTTATGGGTATTGACATAAAGCCTTGTGACTGAGGATGGACCTCCCGCCGCCACAAAATGTTTTCAAAGATGCAAACTAAACATACTTAAACACGCGCGTTTGCCTTGATCGATGTCGATAAACACGGGTTAACTGTCTATCTTATCCATTCCATTTTACATGCGAAAATTACGTAAATTTGGGGGGGACGGGGATTTTGATCTATGTAAATAAAGCTCTTTGTTAACTTGGCATTAACACTCCATGTACTCGTATTAGGCAAACGCTCACCGCCCGCGGCTGGTTGCCAACGGGCAGGCGAACCTACAGCGGCGGCGCGGGCGCAGGTAGATCCTTCCATTACGCATTCCACGCCCGCAAAAACGACCGTCCGCAAACACCGCCGCCGTAATGATGCTTTTTGCATACTAATCGTATAAATAAACCTTGGAGATAATACGCACGGGATAAAACGAATGATGGTCGTGAAATTTAATTGAATTTGATTAAATGGTTGCCAAGTTAATTGTGTAAGTATTTAAGTAAGTATATAGAAACGTTGTTTAAATCGTTGAAAGAGTTGCAACCAATGCATCTCCTTATGATATGAGAAAGCAAGACGGTGGAATGGAAGGAGACCCAAGGCACAGCATCCATAATCCTAGAGGATTTTCCACCCAACGAAACCTCCAAAGTGCACTTCCAACTGATGTACCGAATTACTGATTTAGAGATAAATGGCGAGTCTTTCATAATACCTACCTACATAATTTATAGACGTAGATAAAAGCTAGAGACTGCTTCAAGAATACCTATATAAATTTGTAATAACCTAAGTTATTCTGATTCCAACTGACGAGATGTAATGTAACTAATCTAACGCATTTTTTTGGCATAGCACGATACAAATAGAACACGCATATGCACCATACCATAGTTATTTAGTTAATGAAATTGGCATTTCGTGCTCAGCTTTAAGAAGGGGAATACTATTCCTGCCATTAACGAGGGCATTAAATGAACAGAATAGAACACAAAATGTATTTTATAATTTACTATAGTATTATGTAGTCTATGTATTATAATATAATATAAACAAGTATATTTAGTTTCTCCTTTATTTTTCTGTACATACTTATTTGTCTACTCGTGAACATGTTTCCTCTCCACTACTCAAAGGTTAGCTGGAAGAAATTCCTTGGGGGATAAGCTCGCCTTTGTACATGTGTCTCTTCTCTGTATTGATAATTGTATTTGTGTGTTTTATTCTGTACAATAAAGTGTTACTTTACTTACTTAAATGTATGGGAATTGGTCCATGAACAAATCGAAACAGTTTTGTGTTTGGGTTGGGATCATGAGTCTCATGTCATGACTTCATATTTGTGTAAATTTTCTACACGATCATAATTATTAAAGCCGTAAAATGAAGTAAAGAAGAAATTTTGGAAGGGGTGTTTTTTCTATAGTTATTTTTAGTTCTAGTTTTAAATTTTATTTCTAATTCAATTATTTTATTTTTAAGTCGCCGAATTTGTATGTGAATCAGTTTTAATAAACATATTATGAGTAAAGAATAAATAAATAAGTAAATAAATAAATGAAGTCAGTGACGTTCCTCCTCTCCGATACACAGGCACCCGTTGAAATCTAATACATTGGCCATTTACCGCACGTAGTTCGCTAAGACATGGTGAGCTTTTATGTAATTTCCTTTTCAACTTAATAGGTATACTTAGTCAAGTGAAAGCTGTTTATTGACAAAAACACTAATTCCGAGAGGCCTTTTACGCATTTTACGATCATGTTTTAATGGACAGCTCCATAAATACCTACGAAATACGTTAGTCTATTCACACCCGTATAAGAGTTATGGAGCCAGTAATAGACACTATACCGAGTAAATTAACGGTTAAGTACGTAAGTACAAATACAACCCACGCTCTTTTTATTGTTCTGTAAGTACATACAGGTTTTGGTGCATTTTTTGCCATTTCGAAATGATTTCTAAAATTCTGTTCTGCAATTTAGAAATATACCTAGCCGCTTTTCGATTAACAACTTTAAGTATGTAGTAGGTAAGTACCGAAGTATGTTAAATTATTGATAAGAGAGACATAATTGTTATTTTATTTATTTTAAACTACCTACTGGTCATTACAAAGTAAGAAGGTACCCATTGCAGTTAGCTAGTCATAGATTACGTAGGTTTTTATCATCTTAACACTTTAAAATGGCTTTAAAATTAAATATTCATTATGATTTCTTTAGATTTGAGCCTTACACTGCTAAATTTCTGTTCCTTTTCATTATCGCTCTTAAAAGTTGCCTACAATGTAATCAAAACATTCAAAATGAAAATCTACCACCACCATATGAGCCTATTTGCGTCCTACTTGTGGACGCACGCAGGCCCAGCGCGAATTGGGACTCACATCATGGAATTACTTTGCAGATGCGTGTAGGTTTCCTCGCGATGTTTACCTTACCGAAAAACATCTCAGTGGTAACTATTAAAATTTAATTTCGCACATGCGTAAACTTCAGATGTGTAAGCCTTATTAGAACCTTCGACCCTCTGCATGAGAGGTGGTAGATCAAACAACTAGGTTGTCACGGCTTCAAATGAAAATCCACTCTCATTAAAATAGTAAGTAGTTTATAAAATACTTGACAATAATAAAACTAGGTACCTACTATTAACAGGTGCGTAACCTCGGAAGCTCGCATTCTTATTTTTAATTGGACGAAGCCGACTTACATTAAGCTGCGTTTGTCGAAGCACACATTTAGGTATCCAATAACAATCGGCTGTGATCACACGCCGCTTTTCACTTCACTGGCTGAACACTCACTTGGGAGAGAGCTTTGGGTTAGAGCTCGCGAAAACCGTTTAGAGTGGCGTTCGCCGGCGCCGGTGGCTGCGGGGAGACTGGCGGTTCTCGGCTCCGCCGGCGCGGGAGCTGCCTAGAGTGGAAAGTTCATCGAACGAGCGCCGCCGGGACCGTCACACGTGAAAAACACTCACCCTTTGCGAAGTTCGAAAGGTCTGCAGAAACTTCGGTAGTGCCAACAGACTCGGTGGGTACTCCATATAGGTACCTTTTTATTTGTGGGTTAGCCCCACGTCCCCACCCCACGCATAAAAAGTTCTTTGGCAAACATTGTAGGCCTAGTGATGAAAGAAGTTAACGAAAGCGAAAGCTATGTACGAAACTGCCAAATTAGCAAGGCGGCGAATCAGTTCAGCTGTTGGTGATCCTATCCAATCCATTGCCGGCCTTGGCCAGCAAAAATATTATTGTCGTGTGTGTTTTTTTTCCCCAATGCCGCACTGGGCCCGCGTGGGGACTATAGCCCAAACCCTCTCGTGATGAGAGGAGGCCTGTGCAGGCGCGGATCCAGCCCTCAAAAAAGCTTGTGGGCACGTGCGGAAATTGGTCAAGTGCGAGTCGTACTAGAGGCTGACCCAAAAAACCAATGTAAACGGTATTTTTTGCCCTACAGCTACAAATAAGGAAAATAATGTACTTATTTTTTATTTTTAAAACAATTATGAAGTATAAATAGTTTTTTTCCTTCGAGTAAGTGTAAACCTGCCACAAAGAAGAGCCCAAACTATGCTGGAGGAGCAAATACGACTTCTTCGAAAAAATTCGAATGACCGATTTCACGGTCCCTAATATAGGGTTTGTAAAGCTGCTGTATGGTTGGAAAATCGTTAGAGCCGTTTTCGAGAACGTGAGTTTACAAGTGTATTTTTAGTGACCGTCAAGATACACCGTAACGTTGTCCAGGATCAGATTATGCAAATAAATAGTACGATACGGTGTACGCTATGTTGACGGTCGCTATTTTTAGAAGAGTCAGCTCTAGACCAAAATTTCATTTTATATCGATCACAACAAATAAAATATGCGCATGTGTGACCAGATTCGATTTTTTTAATTTATTTTGTAGTCACTTTTCGTAAAAAATTGAAATGGCGGATTTATAAAAAAAAACTGATTCAAGCAATGCAAAAAAAATTATTCGTGATGTCTACAGCTCTCAGAGCCTCTAGTATAGTAGGAACAATATTTTAATTATTTAGCAAAATCTCAACATTACAATTTTCGGAACCTAGCAGGCCGGTCTCTCTTTTTTCATCACTTTTTAGGATTACAAACCTCAAAACGAAATATCGGAACGCTTATAGAATCACTCGTGTGTCTGTCCATCCGTCTGTTACAGCATTCAGCTCCGAAACTACTGCAATTTGGTACGTATATGTAGCATAGTGACTCAAACGCGTACGATAACCTAAATAAATGAATTCAATTTACCGGGCCTGAAATTTTGAAAAAAAAACCGGCCAAGTGCGTGTCGGGCCACGCGCAAATTTTAGGGTTCCGAAGTTGAGGATGCCCGCAGTACCTTTCTAAGACTTATTAACATCTAGCTAGCCTGTGGTATGACGTGCCCGCCCGACGCCCCTGCCGCTCGAGAAAAATCATCATTATAAGTTGGTCGACTATTACTCGTAAGTTTGTACAGCCTACTTAGCTCTGATAGTTTTCCTTTCAACTACGTTATATATGCCACAACCGTGATTTTTTTCAGCCATCCAAATACCACCATTTACCTGGCAGGGGGGGGGGGGGGGCACGTGACTCTAACAAAAAATAGCACTTTAAAGCTTAATATTTCACAAACGCATCACTTAATCAAAAAATGGTTTTAACAAACCCACAATATTTTTTTAAGACCTATTCAACGATATGCCGCACCATTGGGTACGCAAGATAAAAAAAATTACATCCTCACTTTACGAGTAGGGGAGGTACCCTATAAAAAAATATATTTCAAAATTTTATTGTACCACTTTGTCAGCGTAAGGCACTGGTCCCACCGCGAGCGAGTAAGCTATGAACTATCGGCTATTTTCTAGCTCAAGAAACGAACAAAAGATAATCGCTTTCGTGTAAATAAAAGAGAGAGATATATATTTATAGTTCATAGCTGGCTTGTTCACACCGCCGGCGAAGACACTCTCCCACCGCCCGGCGAGTAAGCGATAATTCCATACAATGTTTACTAGCCGCCCGCTGAATGTCAACTGTTTCTAGTACATAATTTTACTAGTTGATAGCCGAGCTCGCTGATAGTTGGCGGTGGGACCACTGTTTACTAGTTGACCGCCGCGATAAAAGCTATCGACTATAAAACTAGCTCAGCGGTACTCGCCGGTGCCTGCTTGGCGATCAGACCGATCATTTTACCTTATGAAATTCTATACTTTTTTTAGATTGATAGATTTTGACGTGTGCCATGTGCCAATTGAAAGAGATCGATTTATTTAACAAGCATTTTGATTTTGATTTTCTTTTTTTTAACACCTTGGCTGCGGCAATTAAATATACCTTGTACATAGTTAACCATACTTTGCAAGTGGTCGATCGAACGTATTATATAAAGGAAAAAATTGTGGGTTAATCGCATCTACCTGTCTCTGCCGCACTAATACGGTACCTATTTTTGTAACACTCAAATGTAAATTTTTCTTCATAGTAAATGTACGAAAACATTTTTTTTTTATTTCTGACTTTTTTGTACATTACCGAAAGCTGAAACACGGAAACTATTGATACTGGATAGGAATAGAATCGATAGACCTAATAAAAAAGTTTGTCAAAAATTTTCTCGCACTCCGTATGTTTTTTCAAAAATATTTAAACGCCAATCTTTATTAATTTGAAATAGAAGGAAGGTCTTCTAAGACCATTTTCGCTTAGCAGTACGGAATCTGGTGGCTGCACTCACTGACCCAAAATCTATTTCCACCCTGTATAGGTCATTGGCGAATAGGACCCTCTTAAGTTTTTTACCTTTATGCTGGGCCACCCGGCTGAGCTAGTGGAGCGAGTAATCGCCCGTCGCACGCAAACACTCGCTTATAGCTCAGCGTCTAAACTAGTAAAACTATACTCGCTTCTCGCCGCTCGCCCACTAGTTTGTAGTTTATAGTTTCACTCGCTTATAGTTTGTAGCCGGCGGTGGGACCAGTGCCTAACTAATATGCATATTCATGCCAAATTACAGCTCTCTAGACCTAAGCATCTCCGAGCAATAGTGCGGACAGACGGACGGACATGGCGAAACTATAAGGGTTCCTTGTGGACTTCGGAACCCTAAAAAAGATGATTCTTTGTTCTCGAGCTACAGATTACTATGGAAACCTATAAGAAGTTCATGGTATTCCATATTTGAAATGATATAGAAAATAATCAACGAATGAAACCCTCTTCAGGCGATTTTAAGTCGCGCTTATCTCTTTTTTTTATCAAGACGTTCGAAACTATCAACCTCATTGGGCTGTAAAATTGTGACGAGAAAGCTCTTAGGCATGTATGTCTATAAGGCTATTTAGGGTTGTGGGCATGCCCATAGTGCTCACAACGGTGGATCCGCGCCTGGGCCTGTGCCCAGCAGTGGGACGCAAATAGGCTGTGGTAGTAGTAGTAGTAGTAGTGGCTTTTTTTTAAAATTCGCTTGCTATTTGAGACACCTCTGTAGAGAAACTGACAAATCCATGGAGGTAATAAGTGCAACTTCCATGGCCAAACCATCCACGATCATGGAAGTAGTAATACTGATGTGGGGTAAGTGCGCCTAAATTTATTTCGCCCCTAATGCCTTGTAAACAGCCAACTACTAGTTGAGTAATATTTATAGGTTTCGATATATTTATGTTAGGCGCACTTGCCCCGAAACTGACAAATCCATGGAGGTAATAAGTACAACTTCCATGGCCAAATCATCCACGATCATGGAAGTAGTAAATACTAATGTGGGGTAAGTGCGCCTAAATTTATTTCGCCCCTATGCCTTGTAAACAGCCAACTACTAGTTGAGTAATATTTATAGGTGTCGATATATTTATGTTAGGCGCACTTACCCCATCCTGGCGCACTTGCCCCGAAACTGACAAATCCATGGAGGTAATAAGTACAACTTCCATGGCCATATTATCCACGATCATGGAAGTAGTAAATACTGATGTGGGGTAAGTGCGCCTAATATTTCACACCTATGCCTTGTAAACAGCCAACTACTAGTTGAGTAATATTTATAGGTTTCGATATATTTATGTTAGGCGCACTTACCCCACATCAGTATTTACTACTTCCATGATCGTGGATGATTTGGCCATGGAAGTTGTACTTATTACCTCCATGGATTTGTCAGTTTCTAGAGGTGTCTCAAATAGCAAGCGAATTAAAAAAAACACACACGACAATAATGTTTTTGCTGGCCAAGGCCGGCAATGGACAGCCTCGCGTCTTCTTTTTTTGAAAGTAACACGAACATTTCCGAGCATGTTTGAGAAAAAGCATTATATATACCTCGGCCGCAATTACGATTGCCGGACTCGTACTAATAGAAGGCTTCGCTTCGCTCAGCCTTCTAACTGGCTCGTCCGGCAATGCGCTACTTGGCGGCCTCTGCAATAATGTACTATAATGTTTTTTTTTTACTTACTTGAATGAATGGCGCGAACAACATGGCGAAGTTCGCAGGTATCCGATAGATGTGGGCGACCCAGGACCGGTGGATGATTTCGCCGTTAGAGGCGCTAGAGTCGTTGTGGTGCAATGTTACCAATTTACCACAAACACTGAGATCCCTAACTAACTTCAAATCACACATTGTATGGAATCGCCGCCTTATAGGACAGTGGCGCAAACACAGGCGCAAACAACATGTCCATTTTGTTTGCAAATTTGCAAAGATAAGAGATATGTTAGAGATTTTCTATAAAATGACAGCTGTGGCGGCCATATTTAACGCTAACCCGCCGTTCAAATGTAGCTAAATCAATGACTCTTGGTCTATGGTTGACTTGGTTGTATTTTACCATATTTTACCTCATCTGTATTCGTTAATCTCTGTGGTAATTTGACTGACGGCGAGTTAGCGAGTAGTTGTCGTGACTTTCAATTCTTATTTATTGGAAAAGTTTTGTGCATTTCACGTAAAATAAGTTGCGGTATTAATAAATTCCGTGCCTACAAATAACTGACAATGCCTAAATATTCAGGTGAATGAATTTCATAGTCTATAATGCTATCTTACTCTTCAAAATATAACGAGGTTAGAATAGCAAAACTGTAAATGAAATATGCATTTTCGTTGTAATTTTAGAATTGAGAACTAATTTAACGTGCTTCGGCAAGATATTATTTTCAATGTTCGTCTTATAATCACTTGATTAATAGTTTTAGTATCATTTATGCTGTGTCATGGTGCCCTAAAAGGTAAACGAGACCGTACGACCGGCATTACAGAGTGATTTTTTTATTACACGATGTTTCTCTTAATTAGTATTTTTTGAGTATTTCTTATTAGCAAAGTGTGTGTGTGTGTGTGTGCTGCGTTTTATTTAATTCATCAGCCCAATACATTACTTAACATTTCTTTATTTACTTATTTAATTTTAGACAGGCAGCAATTCGCTGATGCATCTAAATCATATTTTCACTGTTAGAGTTCATGCTAGTAAGAGAGTTTATCTAGCCTGTTTTTGAACTGGTTAACACTTGTAGAGTTCACTGTGTCAGCAAGTAGAAGCCTCAATTAAAGCACCTCTTTCTCTTCTTTTCTCTAAAGTTGTTAGACTTGGGTTTTTTGCTGTTTTGATTTACTCTATGGAGGAGCTCTATACAATATTATAAGACACAGTAAAACAATGTTTGAGGCTTTTGGGAAGTAATTTCGATACATATAGGGTTGCCATCTCCTAAAATGAAAAAGCCGTACTCTGCCTAGAAAAAAGCTGGACATTTTACCCTAAAAGCCTAACATCACCACAACTAAAAGCCACACACAAATTCATAAAGCTGGACATACCTTTTTTAAATGTTAAACCTCATTTTTTGGGAACTTTGGGAAATCCTCTCCTAGAGTTCCCACACTCCTCAAGGAACCTACATGCCAAATTACAGCTTTCTTCGATCAGTACTGACATGACTGACAGTAGTGATGATGATGACGATTGAGTCGCTTGAGGCTCTTGAGGCTCTAACAAAAAGCCAAACAAAAGCTGGACAGGTTGGACACAACTCGAAAAAGCCAAACATGTCCTGCTAAATACAAACAGATGGCAACCCTAGAGACAGATTGCTATGGACACATGTTAAAATGCAAGTCCAGCTTGTTTATTTAAACCTAAGAATTGTAATTAATAATAACTTGAGCATGCAGTGTCAGTTAAAAGTAAAAATACTCCTGTAGACCGTAGATATAAATATTTCTATAGTGAATATATTGTAATAACAGCTGTTATTGCAAATATTGATGTCATTATTTAAAAATACTATTTGTTTATTACAGTAAAAGTGAAATGGGGCAAGGAGACATTCACAGGTGTGGAGGTGAACACGGAGGACGACCCAGTTCTATTCAAAGCTCAGATCTTTGCTCTGACTGGGGTCCAACCGGAGCGGCAGAAAGTTGTGTGCAAAGGGGTCACACTGAGGGATGAGGAGTGGGGCAACTTTAAACTGGCTAATGTATGTTAGTTATTGAGATATAGTATACTTCACCTACCCCAGTAATGTGTGCTACTAAAGCTGTGTGCGAATTTGAGGTCGGCTCGGGCTTAGGCACACACGGCTCGCCCATTTTTCGTTGTTTCATTCCGTACTATAAGTTGACCTGTTACTGTTGACATTGTCAATGATATTTTGTTTTAGAATGCTCTTGTCCTGGTAATGGGTAGTAAGGAAGAAGATGTACCGGCAGCCCCCGTAGAACAGACTCGGTTTGTTGAAGACATGAATGAGACGGAGCTAGCTACAGCTGTAAGTATTCTTCATTACAATAGTTTGTTAAACCTTACAATATATTTAAGAAAATATATTCACCAGTGACTTGACTCTAAAATTTTGTTACCGTTTCAGCTGGACATGCCAGAAGGTCTGATCAACTTGGGCAATACCTGCTACATGAATGCAACCGTCCAATGTCTGAAAACAGTGCCAGAGTTGAAGAATGCACTGCTGAGTTATAATAGAAGTGAGTTTAATGGCATTGTTACCTTGTCCGCATTTGTAAAGTTGCCAAGAACTTAAATAAGTATTTGTTTTGCTAGTTCAATAATTGGAAGCTGAGTAAATAATACTAATATGTAAGAATAATGGACTGACAGCCCACTGCACTTCAATTTTTCTACTGATTTTGTTGAATCTCACACTTTAGTTTGTTCTCTTAACCACTCTTTTTTTTTACGGTCTGTCTCACAGCGTAACTTCTTTATTATTATACTTTAATATTAAGCTGTTAAACAACTCCAGAAATCTAAAAAAAGTGACAATACTAAGCACAAGATTTATGTTTACGT